>CAJHQQ010001793.1:0-82302 GCA_905132885.1 Moricandia moricandioides
TGCATCATACATCATCTCATTACTATTATTGTTACATAATGAAAGCTGCGAGTTGGGGTTAGGTATGGCGCTGCTCATGACCATAACGGTTCTTACCATAGTCGCTGCACAGCTCGGGACCAGCAACCACCTCCACCGATGTTACCAGAGGAAGAAGTGGGAGGATGCAGCAGAACATTCTTCTCAGCGCTTGTTCAGCTGATACCGTGTAGAGCAGCGGTGGCTCCTTTCAGCCCACAATCCCACCAGACTCGAGTCATGTTGCTCTGCTGGTTGTCACACTTGTCGCCCTTGCCTATTGCCGTCACTCGCCAACAGGACCTCCACTCTGCTAGGCATTGACCGCATCCCATGGCTCTTAAGCTGTACCTCACGCGATAGACCTCTGCACTAAGTATCTCCTCTGCGAGTGATCACAGTTCACTAGGCTGAGTCATAGGACAATCGTATACATCTATTTTCTTCTTACTCATCGTACACTCTAATAAGTAAAGTTGTTTAGTAAGACTTATTGTCCCAGATCTTGTATAAACAAACATTAATAAAGACTCTAAGACAATCTTAATCGCAGTCAATTCTAATCCCAACTGATAGAGATCTATTTGCAAACAAACTCCATCCAATCAAACAAAACACTGAATTGTATCAGTAGCAGTATCTAGACACTTGCGCAGCATATTTTAATAGAAAAGCAAAGATTAGAGATAGGGCGTTGTACTGAGCGAATGATTATGATATAGCACGATTGCAGATATCTGCAACACAATGAATGGTTCTTAATATAATACGCTTTCCTGGGATTTCCCTGCTAGAAACAATGAGACAACACAGGTGAGTAGAGAAAAGTAACTTACAATAAGAAAGAAGCTTAAAATATTGCGCAAAGGCTACCAGTGGCGTTGCGGTCTATGTTGTAGCCCAGCATCATTCGTCTTCTTGTACTGTACTCGTATATATCATCCTCCAGGGTTGACTTCTCCGCTGGAGCAGCAAGCCCCAACTCCCAACTGTTTGCTTAAGTCTTTACATCGCCTGCCATTATATAGGCTGTCTGCCATACCCTTTCTAGAGGCTCCCTATAATCCCTTTCACCCTGTAACCCACTCCTCCAATTTTTAAGCTCCTATTGTCTCCATAAAGGAACAAGATACAGAAAGAAACTCACGTCACAAGTTTACAGATAGAGCGAGGCAAGTAAGCACCTTCTTTCCAACCCATTTTTGACAAGAGCTTCATCGTCCGACGTTATCTGCTTGGATTTCAGCCTTCTCAGCTGCCTCCTTTGTGGCTCTTTAGTGCAGCTAACATCGTCACACTTTGCAAGGAATATTATCTAGCTCTCTCCGGTAGGGATATACATCACCCCATGTGATGACCTCTCTTTCCTGAGTCTGCGGATGGAGTTGCTGAAATCAAAACACTGGTTGAGCGATAAGACATCACAGCTGCATCAAACAAGAACAGAAATAGGATTCATCCTCACCAGATGAGCCTTGAAGAGAACCCGCTGGCGGAGGCATTTCATCTTTTGACTGCCAATAGGACGTCTCCATCTTCTCTTCTTGGGCAGCCTTCTATCATGTAAAACTCCATCATTGAAATAGGGTCTGCAGCCCTCGGCGCACTAAAAAGAGATCCGCCTTGCAACAGACAAATGTAACCCAACAGTCAAAGCTAGAATGCCAATACTAAGAGAGAGAGCCTAAATAGCCAAAAGGCTAACCTGACATACTGTTGTTAGGTCTGCAACTGATGCCTGAGCAGATCTAGGAGGACAGCTCCATGTTCCTCAGGACCATCATAGAGAGCTGAAGCTGGGATCTGTATAGCCTCTTTGTTGCTGAGCTGGCTTTTGCGAAGTGATAGGTGTTGTGGACATTCGTGGGCCTGCATCACCTGGACAACGATAACTATGAAGGAATATGGGCTTAAATTCTAACAGAGACGTGGTAGCCGAACAAGCAGCCTGCACATATCACGCACCACATACTAAACATATTCTGTCTGAAATATAACTGAAAAAATACATTAAGAAACAGAAAGGTGTGGTGTAATAATTACCACTGTCCTTGCTTGTGAAATAGATTTTTCCTCTTTCAGACAGCCTGAATGCATAGTACTTGTAATCCGCACAGCTCTCATCCGAAAAGAAATCTGGTTGGGAAAAAGGATACAAGATGCATAAGGTCAACAAAATCACACGGAACCCCTACTACCAACTTAGTATGTGTTATAAGAGAAAGAATCAGGAAACGTTAAACTGTAGATGATCAAAAGCAATGAATTTACATACTTAATAGTGTATCCCCAGGATTCTTTTGCCGTGTAACATGCTCAAATGCCCTTCCATTCTTAGCAACAAAGCTTGCTAGTTTATCAGCAGCATTCTTTCACAGCAGGATCACTGGGCGCAGGAGGTGCTGCACATCACTTATAAAACTGATTAATACCAGAGTCCATGAACAATGAAGCAAATCACTCTTGTGGTATCAGGCGTGGCAGATATTCCAAATCTTTCCAGCAATTGGATTGTTGGTTTAAAGGAAGACACTGCACAAAGACCCACCCCAAAGACACATATATTTAGGACTATATAAACAGCCATTACCAACATCTGACAGTTTAGTTGACTTGACAGGTGTATTCTTCTTCCCTGCTCTAACTTCGGACGCTTAGCAGATCCAAATCTTTGATCACTTTCTCGCATCCCCCTCTTCCTCATCATCATCATCTTCTTCACCCAAGCTTTTACAGGAGGTGCGAGGAGCTTAGACTTTTGTTTCAAGCTGAAAGCAAGTTTACCACCTTTCTTCGAGGCATCATGATCTTAAACCCAGTGGAACTTTTGTTAGCAGAAGAAAGCTTAGGATTAGAAATCCCAGTTATAATCTTTCACAGGCTTGGACTCCTCTACATGAGCAACCTTATCCTTGGCTTCATCTTTCTCCTGTTGAAGCTGTTTGAATCTTTCCATGAAGGACCCATCATTCACAAAGATGCTAGGAGGAGGTGCTCCTTTATCCATTACCAAAGGTTTCAGAAGCTCTCACTGCTCACAGGTAAGCTCTCAAACGATTTAGAAACAAATTGGGATGCAAGAAAATTAATAGAGCAAACGTGTTCTTCTAATAGGATTCAATTAAAGGCGAATTAGCGTCATGGATTCAATTGAATTAACAAAATCGTATCTATATGATTGTAACGAGTTGTGGAGAAACAATCTAGAAAGCTCAAAAAACACAGCCTCGGAAACCCTAGGTAACAACAATCAATCGAGACTGAAGCAGATGATAATAATAATAATACTTAATTGAGATCCATAGGGGATTGATTCAGAGAAACAATCGTAAATGCTAAGAAAAAAAACAGCGATCTTGTCACCTGTAACGATTTGTGGTCAAAGGTCGTCGGAACCAGAAACTCGATTTTGTCCTGCGTTTGGTTGGGTCTGAATAATATATATAGAGGAGGTCTTTATTTGTTTGGTTTCCAATTGGATACCTAAGGTTTCTTATAATTACAGTAAGATCCCAAAAGTTTCAACAGTTTCATCTCCCATCGAGTGTTCAAAAACTTAGCCTGATGGGCCATATTAATTCTTCCCGGCCCATAAACTTTTTAATGATAAAAGAACGAGAGAGAGGGAGATGTAAATAAATAAAGCTGCAACGGTAACAAGAGAAAGCCCACGTGCAAAGGAGCCGCTTATCTGGCCAGGCCTGTAACGTTAACTCCAACGGTTACAAATATTTCTTCTCTTTCCTTTTTCTCTCCAACCACAACAACACAGACTCGCTTGTGTCTCTGTCTCTCTCTCTGTGTATTCTCTCTGTAATGGAGCCTGCTCAGATCGACTGGAAGCGTATCGATTCTCGTTTTGTGGAAGACGTCTTCTACGAACACATCGAGCTCCCAAATATTTCGACTTCTTGGCCCTCACCACTTAGACACCATTGACGACGATGCTTGGTTCTGCAAACCTGGTAACATAACAAACCCTCTCTCTTCTTCTCTTCTCAGCATCTCTTTGATGTTTATTTACTGATCTTGGCTTCGTTTTGGACTCAAGATTGTAATCATCCTAAGAGACCTGAAGATTTCTTCCAAACGCCCTGCTTCTTCCAAGGTTTTGCTTCTTCTTGATTTTCTTGTTTCCTCACAAACACTTCTTCCAAGGTTTCTCATTTCATGTTTCTGTCTTGAAGTATCCAAGTCAGAGGGGTACGAATCAAACACCAGGATCTAGCACAGAGAAGAATCAAAGGTACTACCTTGAGATGGTTCTTGAAAGTCTCCAGCTTTATACCCTTTAAATGCTTTTTTTTTTATTTCATACTCTAATATATAACTTGTAGGAGGAAGGGACATGAAGACAGTGAAAACCAGAATCCAAACTTAGCCACGCCTCCAAGATCATGGAGAGCAGCACTCAAGTCATCTTCCGCCAAGAAGATGAATAAGGAAACACCGAAGCTAAAGAGCACACAATCAGCTAGGAATCTGTTCTCAGGGAGAGACATATTTGGACACATCTCGGAGTTCTGCTATGAGTTAAAGAGACTGGCCACAAGGGTAACCGAGAGAGAAGATAATACTACTGGTAAGCCACAAGTGAAAGAGATTCATCATCAGCCTTACTCTGTTCACGAATTGGAGTTGAAAAAGGAAAGAAAGCCATTGCTGGAAGTGAGCAAAGAGAAGGTTCATGAGTCCACGGATGTTAAAGGAAGCACCTTTAAAGAGAACCGTAGAAGAAAGAAGTAAGTGTTGCTTCTTTGTTGAAACTTTTTGTTTATTATGTAATGTAAAGTGACTAACTTTGGAAGTTGCAGGAGAGTGGATGATGCGGAGAATATTCCTGTCTGTCTTAATGTGGTAAAGATGAAAGGAGAGGAGTGTAGAAGAATGAAGTAAGTTTTGGTAATTTCTTTTATAAGGCTTTGATGAGTTTTAGTACTGAACTTCCTGTGATGATTTTGTTCAGGAGAGTGGATGATGATGCAGAGAAGAACATCCTTACACCTCTGAGACTTGTGAATGTAAAGAACAAAGGACATGAGCGGTTACTGCAGCAAATAAGAACAAACCCACCATCTCCTCAGTGCTTCTCAGAGAACCGGGACGCTTCTTTGAAGGCTTTGAGTACCAAACCTACGGTATGTAATCATCAATCATATTCCTCATAGAAACAGGCACATAACGAGCAAAAGGATGGTTTGTTTAACACACAGGTTGATGAAGTGGTGAAGAGAAAGGAGGAAGAAGACAGTAACATCATCAGCAAAGAAGGGAGGGGCTTGGACGTTCTCTGGTTCTTAAAGCCTTGCTCAATGGCCAACTAAACAATACATTACTTTTAAATAAACTTTTACCATATTATTAAGATTCATTCTTTTTTTTCGTTGAAGTTCATTTCATTAAAAACTGTAACTGATGATCTTGCTCAGATTCATAATTTGTATAAATAATCTCACCCTTTACATTCAATATGTTTAAATAAAGAGAGAATCAAAAAGATGATTATGAGTTTATGATCCATCTCTATTTATTAAGACCAAAACATACAAGGAAAGTGGTAAGAGAGGAAACATGATAAGATTGATATATATATTAAGGAGGGGAAGGAGAAGAGGAGAAGAAGCAATCGAGAAGCCTAGACCAAGCAAGCCTGGCGCGAGAGAAGACTCTCCCTCTATAGACCCTACCTTCTATTTCCATCTCCTCCATCGTCTGAGCAAACGCCGTCAAACATCTGATCGGCGGTATGTACAGCGTTAACGGCGCCGCCGAGAACGCTATCGTGAATAACACCTGTAACATTTTTTTTTTTTGGGTTTCAGGGAAACGCTGATCTCAGCCTGGTTAGTAACTTACCTAACAAAGATGAAAATAACGTAAATAAGATGGTTGATTAGAAAACAAGATTAGAAGATTACTCTCTTTTCTTACAGCTCTCTCCAATACTAACTTTTATGTTAATTATCATATAGTTCATGTCATTTCTAGTAGCTACGCCTCTATTGTATTGTAGTTGACCGACAGTTTAATAATTGGGAGTTGATTGATTATTTTTATTACCATATATCATGTCATTTCAAAAACTATATTATTGTCTTAATCCGTGAAGGGGTCCTCCTAGTACTCGTAGATTGTCTGTTACTGTTATACTACTTGGCAATGTCCAAAATACATCTGGTTATTCTTTGACTTTGGTGTTCCACTACCTCCCCCATCTTCTCTAAATGCATCTTCAAACTGATTACTATTTTTACTTCTATAATAGCATTTAGAGGTTGAATTACTATAATCCACCGCTATTTCTTCTTCTATAATAGAAATTTTTATTTTTTCCTCTATTTATAGAGAAATAAATACAATTCCTCTACTTTTTACTTTATATTTGAAGATTTCTATTTTAGAAAAATACATTAGAATATATCTTACATCTATTATAGAAATTATCTATTATAGAAGTTTTCTATTTTAGAAATGAAAATAGAAAAATACATTGGAGATGGTCTAATACAATCGATACCAAAAGTTTCAACAACGTAGATTTCCAAATTAGTTGGGAGTTTTGATAAATTCAAATAGAATTATTCAACCAATGATTAATGTATTCCTCTTTTGAAATTCTCAAAATCTCTTATTTCATTCAGCTGTTTGTTAACCCTTTCTTAAAATTTTAAAAGCTAAATTTGTTTCAGAATGTATGTGTATATATATTGTACATACAACATCTAAAGGTATAGATGATAAAGAAGAAGCTAGTCCTGCTTCACCTACCAACTCCTCCTACAAGGTCTTTTGCTAATCATGTTGTTCCCTCCCTCTCACGTCCTCGTCCTCTTTTGCTTCTGAGCAACAAACCTAACCCCTTGCTTCCCTAGCTCCACCGTCTTCACTTTCCCATTCTCCATCGTCACCATCAACTTCGATGTCCCTCCTCCTCCTCCTACTTCACTTACCACTCCTTTCTCCCTGTTTTTTTTTCAAAACAACTTAATAACATATGAAACATCTAAAGAAAAAAGACGTTCAAAGGCAAAAAAAAAACATCTCGTGTACCATGTATTATCTGAGGCCTCGTGTATTTGAACCTTTTTTCCTTCTGCATCCTTCCCCAATTTCTTCAGAATCCAACTAGCATCAAGCATTTCGTCCAACAAACTGTCTTCACGTGACAGTGACACATCTTCGTCTTCATTGAACGCTGATTTTTCTGCTTGAGGTGATGCTCTCTTTCTCTTCGACCTATGTCCTTTCCCAGATTTGCTTCTTTCATACACAATTCTAGGGGGTTCACGTTCTTGGCTCTCTGTATTATGCGTTTTTATTTTCAGTTTCAGCAATCTTCTTGAATCTTTCTGCAACTCTTGTTGGCCACCATTTGAATCTCCTCCGTCCTCCCCCTTTGAAGTGCCTACCTCACCTTGAGACCCTCTCTTTTCTTCACTACTCTTTCTCAATACGCTCCGTTGCTGCTCTTCTTTGGAATCCGTTTCTTCTGACTGTAATTTCCCATGCTTTCCTGAAATTACCAGAGCTTCTTCAACTATTTTGTCTATGTCTTATATCAACTAACGAAACTAACACACATTTATAGTAGTTTTATAGTGTATTATCACTCAAAAAATACACATACCGTTCGATTTGGAGGCAACCTTTGATGAATCGCAGCTCCTCGGGTTTGTAACCCCTGCCTTTCGAGGGCCTATACTTATCACCAATTTTTTCGCCTTCACAGGGCTCTGCTCTGAAGAGTGTTTTCCGGGTTTCTCGCTATCTGAATCTTGAGGCCTGCTACTTTTTATCCTGAGAACTCTCAGTGGCTTCTCTTCTTCACCACTGACCATAACCTTTTCAGCAACATTTCTTTCGACAGAACCAGGCTGATTGATAACAGGGGCACCACCAGTTTTCCCTACGACTCGTGCACTAGCTCTCAGGCTAGCAATTAGCTCTTTATCCTCGATATCTTTTCGTTTCCAAATTTCCTGTACAGCATCCTCAAGATCCTTGACCTAGCATCATAGACCCAAATCAGAGAGAAGATATGGGATCACTAAATTATCATTAACAGCATTCTACTAGCATTGGACCAGGAGATATAAGACAACAAATACATATAAAAGATTGACGCCACATGAAACACACCTGGTAGCTTTCTCCGCGACACGTAGAACACTTGTATTGAAGATTCCCATCCACTTGAAATTGCATATATTTCTCATCGCTGCAACATTTGTTTGCAAAGTCAATGTGAGTTGGATACAGACATTGGAAGCATTTCTTACAGGACAGACGTGCAATTGGTTATATGAAATAGATTAGAGGATATGGACCTGATTCCATCACACAAGCAATGGACCCAGCGCTGGCAAAAATCACAACACACCATTGGTGTCGCTTCGGAGTCCCTGTAAACCTACGTGAAGAAAGCAAAACAAGTCGGTCATTTCGTTCCAAAGCGAGACAAAAAATACCCAAAAGTGTTGCATTTAAACTGCCTTTGCATACAGATATGTGCGATAGTATACTGTAACAACTATAAAATACAAAAAAACCTCAAACTATTAACTATGGCCAAACATAACCAAATATGAAGCGGGAAAACAGAGTACAGACATTCACTATTAAGTATCAACAACGGAGAGAGTGCAAGAACATACCTTCAAACATACAGGGCAATAGTTTCCCTTGACAAACAGCCTTCCACAAGCATCACAACAAGTATGCCCCAAAAACCACCTGCAAGCTTAAAAGGATTACTAAGAGATCTAGTGCACTTTAATGAACAAATACAAGAAAACATCACAAAGCAAAAGATATAATACCGTAAGCTCTGGCCATTCCCAGGGACTTTAGACCCACAGCTGTAACATTTGGTGTGTTTAGGACACAGATAGGGTCCAGAACTAACAGTCTGTAACATCCAGGGATAAAATTAAATCAAATTACAAAAGACAAGTTAAGAACTTTGCATAGAAGCAACAAATCTATACCTTGTGTCGAGGCTGTTGGCAATCACAATGATAGGCATCATCACATCTTTTGCAGAACATCAACTTCTTTGGATCCCCTGAAGTTCCACAGGCCTAAAGGAAACATAATCAATGAGCATGTACAGGATAAATAACTTATTAATTCTGGCCAGAGCCAGATGAACTATTTAACTTAAAATGTTCAAATCCGTAACATCATTTTGAGATATATCAGTCATAAGATGCTTTCTGAGGAAAATTCATTTTAGCCCAACATGCAAAAGCGCAGTAGTAGTCATCGAGAAAGTTATGTCCAAACTAACCTCACAGGTTCGGCAAGAGGGACAAGCCCACGAGCTCCAGTTAAACAAATCTGCAAGCAAAAAATCACTATAAGAATATAAGTAGGACAATTATAAGCATAACATTCGCACGAAACAATACCTCTATGTTGAGCCCAAGACTTCAAGCAGTTCCTATGATACTTCTTGCCACAACACTTGCAAGAAAGCATCTTTGCTCTCTCACTCTTCCCAGCTTCAACCGCATAGCACATGGGACACGTAACACTTGCACTGTCAGTGTCATGATCTCCTTCATTGAGCACATTCACAGCAACCTGCATAAAGAAATAAATAAAAGTAAAATAAGCTTAAGGGTTTAAACTAGCAGCAGTAAACCACACAAACAAACAAGTATCGGAGAAGAAGCAGCATGAATCGCACCTCAAAGTCGTCAGAAGCCGAGCGTGCATCACGATTCTCAACAGCCTTCTTCAGCACCACTGTGTTTCTCCCTTGCCTCGAAACCGATAAGGCAGCTACCTCCTTTACCGAATCATCCACACTAGCCGCAATGTGAGGAGTAGTATCGAGCTTAGGCACATGGATCTGAACGGTGCCTTCCTTGGAAACTCGAGTATCCCAAGGGTCTCGCAAGAGATCTCCAAGAGAATGAATCTCGGTGAGGAACACATCTTTGGCTTCCTTACCATGGAGACTCCGAGGAAACCCAAACAAGCAGTCGCAAATTTTACGGCTGCGAAGGAGAAAGAAAGAACCATTCGATTAAGTCAAACAACAAAGCCGTTAGGGTAGAAGACGACGTCCTCTCTCGCGAGGCGCTTAAACAAAAACAAATAAAGAGTTATGAGAAAAAAGAGAGATACCATGTAATTGGACAAGCTACGTGAAAGGCCATAGTCGGTTTATGCGTCCGGGTTCGATTTTTAGGGATCTGATGACTTCTCTCTTTTTTTTTTCCTTCTGATATAATTTGATTTTTTCTTTTTGTTAGGTCTCTCTCTCCCCAATTAAATCACACCAGATCTTTTTGTAATTAACATAAACTCTAAGGACGTATAAGGAAATAGTTTAAGAGTTATCAGCCCTATCCGAGCCAAAGGCTTT
This sequence comes from Moricandia moricandioides, assembly GCA_905132885.1. Lineage (NCBI taxonomy): Eukaryota > Viridiplantae > Streptophyta > Magnoliopsida > Brassicales > Brassicaceae > Moricandia > Moricandia moricandioides. The sequence goes on from CAJHQQ010001793.1 coordinate 10,394, forward strand.
AAACCAATAATGAAAGAACACGTGGATATACATTGAATAGCTCAAAACGACGTCGTGGCTTTATTCTTTGGGTTAATTCGTTCGTCTGAAGAACTTGCCACCATCTCTGCGGCGGAAGCGAGAATCTCCGAGTAGCCATGAATGCCCCTGACCGATACGAACGATTCGTCGTCCCTGAAGGCACCAAAAAGTATTGCACTCGAAAGCTTACTCTAATCTTCATCTTTTTGGTAATTGATGTGCTAAAACCCTCTCTCGATGTGATTCTAGGGTTTCTTATGAGAGGGATACGAAGATCATTAACGCTGCTTCCTTCACTATTGAGAGAGAAGACCATACCATTGGCAACATCGTCCGCATGTACCATTCATTCTCTCTTTTTTTTTTCTGAAGAAATCCCTATTTTTTTCTGTAGATCTCTTTCTGAATTTGATTTGATTAGGCAACTTCACCGCGACGAGAATGTATTGTTTGCTGGATACCAATTGCCTCATCCTCTTAAGTACAAAATCATAGTCAGGGTAAGTTGTGAAGTTCTTTTCACTACTGGAATTGGATGCCTATTCTCACTCAAGGTTCTAAAAATTGGCCGAGGCTGCAACTCGGTCCTCTCCGACATGATTTTTCTAAAATCCGATTTATACAGATTATACTATTCAAACTTATTTAAACTATTCGAAATCGGTTAAAATTGATATAAATTAGTCTAAATATATCAATTTAAGCAATAATTTGAGTCTCACTTCATTGACTCACTTTAGGGTTAGGAACTCACTTCATGGATTCTATTTTTCTAAGTGTGAGGTTGGATTGGTTTGCAGATTCACACCACAAGCCAATCTTCCCCTATGCAAGCATACAATCAGGCTATCAATGACTTGGACAAGGAGCTTGACTTTCTCAAGAGCCAATTTGAGGTACCAACACTAAGACTCTCTCTCTCTCGTTGATCCTAGAGTCTCTTTCTCTATGATTATTTGTTTTTAGTCAAGTTGTTGTGAGTTAGCTAGAGGAATATCAAATGCTATTGTATCCCTATGTCGGCCTTACGCTTGAGTGTTCTGTGTTTTCAGGCAGAGGTTGCCAAGTTCTCGAATCCGTACTAAGGAGCTCAGAGTTTCCTTATCTATGCACCAACCAGAAGACTTGCAATGAGCTTAGTTTTTGTGTAATTTTGTTTTAACTCCATGTTTTGGACACCAGTGGTGCTTGGATTACCTTTTCTCTTTACCATTTTATCTACAAAACGGTTGAACTATTGTACAAAGTCTTTTTAATTGCTGTCACCTTGAAGATACTACTTTTCCAAGCTACAGGGTTAGTGCATTTGAACAGATAAATTATTCTTAGGATGGTGAAATCATCATGAAGCCCTTCTAACTGACATCTTGTAAGCTGCTGCTGAATGGTCAACATTGATGTGTTGTGGGAGAAATCTGAGCCGGAAAGAACATCACTTATGGGACCAAGCTCTGGACATTGTTGCCAGTCGTTGAGACTAGTGGGTTAACCCGCTACTAGTCCTTCCTCCTGTGTCAACATTCACCAGCCCATACTCTCCATCCAGTGATTTAAGTGATGTAAATGTCTCTGAAGAGGTTGTGAGATGCTTCTTCATGTAAGACACTCTTCCTCTATATATCTTTCATAGAGCTTCATTTCCTCCTCTTGCTCTACCACGCTCGCGCTGTTCAAGATGTTGCTGCTTCTGAGAGCTCTTATCTTCCAAGAAACGTATCACCGTCTAACCTCACAGCAGGGCGTCGAGCCCCTTGTGCAGCAAAGGCTAGTAGTGCCTATTGGTCGTCTCTGCCACCTATAAATTTATGGCAATGTCCATGACGCTCTCCTCCATTGTGCCTGGTTCTCCATAAGGTTGAAAACGGGGAACCAATGTTAATGGGGGACCATGGATGCCGATCAAGACTCAAAGCTCAGTTGTTGGACCGAGCCACTGAAGCGCCATGATATGCACAGGCACTCACTTTCTGGCGCGTTTAATAATATGTACATGACCACGAATGGTGAGTAAGACGAAGATGATCATTGCAATTTAATTGGATAACGGATCGATGTCGAATAATTGGATATTAATTAGTGCCCCACCCATAAGCTGCAGTACGTAAATTTTCTTCCTAGAAGGGTTTGTTTTGAAACAGTTCAAAGTTTAGAGGCCAAATACAAAATTTTGCTTTCTAGAAGGTCTTTATTGACATTTTTCTTTTAACTAAAATTTAAAAAACATCCGTCTCTAGAGGACTCCCCGGTAGATCTTTCTCGATGGAGTCTTCTTCGTGAGTGACTTCGACGACGAATCACACTTCTCTTTCCGTTTCAGATACTTCTACTCTGTAAGTTCACTTTCCAACACTTGATTATGTTTTGAAATAGATGCTTTCGAACATGCTTTCTTATGTCACTGAGTCCTGTACGGATACTGCAAAAATTTTATTCTCCCATTGGTTTTGTAAAATTAGCTTTTGTTCCATTACACATTTCTCTAGTTCAATTCCGAGGAATATCTCTGGACTCGTTTAAGTAGTTTAGTTAGGAGCCTTTTTTGTATTATCACTTGCATGTTTTAATTCTTGATGACTTGTTATAATTATAACACCTTTTTCCCTTCTGAATGTACTGCAGGATCGAGAAACTTGGAATGGCAATAGTGGATGAATCTCTGGAGAATCAAAGTCGAAGTCTTGGTAGATACATTGTCTCTCTGTATATATATAATATATATTACTTCACTGTGTTAGTAGCTGCTATTCAGAAAGATTTGTCTAGTTGTGTCTTTCTGTATCTTGAAAATTTAGAATTTTTTTGTCCTCATATTCAACTAGACGCTTTATTTAGAGTGGTGGGCAGATTTTATGTTAAGCAGACTGCATATGAAATAAAGTGCATTGCTTTATTCAACATCACTTTGTTATCTGCTGGAGAAAATATCTTATTGATAAGGGCTACTATATAATCACACTTCATTATTTGGGTTTCAGACGAAGAGAACGAAATAGTTACTGAAGGCAGTGCGGTTGTACATGATGAGCCTTCTCAAGACGCTAGTGTTCCTTTTAAAGTTGATAGTGAAGTGGAAGTCCTGGATGGGAAAGTCAGTAAGCAGATCATAAAGGAAGGTCACGGTTCTAAGCCTTCCAAGTACTCCACATGCTTCTGTAAGTACCCTTAGCTTTCCCTTTCTACACTTTTGGGCTTACTGATTTTCCACTGCACTTTGTGGCATTCGAACTATTGTGCTATAAGATGTTTATTCATGTATAAGAGGTTTGAAACATGGTATAAGTTTGGTGAAGTGGTGGCTTTTGATAAAAGAAATTACTTTCAAGTTTCCTCTGAGTGGTGAGGAACAGTTAATCCAACGTTTCTTTGAGTAAATCTCCTACAAGGTTATCCATTTGTTCTAGTGTTTCTACCCTATCTGACCAATTTTATATTGGGTCATAGTGCACTATAGGGCATGGACCAAACACACGCAGCATAAATTTGAGGATACATGGCAAGAGCAGCAACCTATTGAATTGGTTCTAGGAAAAGGTATGTGATTATCCATTATGTACCCTACACCTTCTCCTTGTTGGATGCACCTGAGTCAGCTTACGTTTCATGTGAACTTAGTGAAAAGGATATTTGGGAGGAAAGAAATTGAGTTTCCATTGTTTTTGCTTCAAATCCATGTTAATGTTACTATACATTTTTAACAAGACTGTGCACTAAGGAGTGAGGTGTTATCTGTGAAACAAAGAAAAAAGAAATGACCGGTTTGGCCATTGGTGTTTCTAGCATGAAGTCTGGTGAACGTTCGCTCTTGCATATTGGCTGGGAATTGGGATATGGAATGTTCCTCCTATGGCAGACTTGCTATATGAGGTTGAAGTTATTGGATTTGATGAAACAAAGGAGGCAAGTTCTTAACGTTGATATTATGAGTAGTTACAACCTAGTGTTATCCCAAGCTCCTTGCCTACAGCTGACTTACGAAGATGGATTGTACAGGGAAAGGCTCGAAGTGATATGACTGTGGAGGAAAGGATTGGTGCAGCAGACAGAAGGAAAATGGATGGGAACAATCTGTTTAAAGAGGATAAATTGGAGGAGGCCATGCAACAGTATGAAATGGTTATGGATAGTTTTTCTTTCTTTCTAACAGTTACAGTCAAAATAACAATAAAGTTATAATTAGATGTAGTTCACAGTATAGATCTCTCCTTTCGGATTTTGATCATGGTTTTTTCTGTCTCAGGCCATTGCATACATGGGTGACGATTTTATGTTTCAGCTGTACGGGAAGTACCAGGATATGGCTTTGGCAGTCAAGAACCCATGCCACCTAAACATGGCAGCTTGCTTGATCAAGTTGAAAGGATACGGTGAAGCAAATGGTCACTGCAACATTGTAAGACTCACCAAAGCATTCATCAAACAGACGTTGCAGACCATTTTCTATTTTCTAACGTTGGTTTTCTCAAAATCTAATCAAAGATGTGAAACTTGTCAGGTGTTGACAGAAGAAGAGAAAAACCCAAAAGCGTTGTTCAGAAGAGGGAAGGCGAGGGCAGAGCTAGGACAGATGGTTTCAGCTCGTGAAGATTTTCGAAAAGCTCAAAAGTATGCTCCTGATGACAATGCGATTAGAAGAGAGCTAAGAGCAATTGCAGAGCAAGAGAAAGCTGTGTACCAAAAGCAAAAAGAGATGTACAAAGGAATGTTTGTAGGGAGAGAAGAAAGTGGTGCCAAGGGGAAGAGCCGTAACTGGTTGATAATGCTATGGCAATTGTTGGTGTCGCTCTTCAGCAGGATTTTCGGACGTCACAGAGTTAAAGCAGATTAATAATATATAATGAAAGCTTAACAACTTCAACTATAAAAGGTAAACTGTTCATTCTTCTATGGTGCAAATGAATTTGAGAGACATAGAGCTTCTTGATATTATTGATGATGCGGTGGATTTACAAAACCGAATGTCTTTAGCTAAAACTACCATGAGGGATTGGGGAGGGTGACATGGGTCCAGGCGAAGTAAGCACAGACCATTAGTTGAGAGATATAAACATAAACTGCAAAAGAAAGACTCATAAGCATCAGATCTTTCATGTCTCCTTTCTTCTCCGGCTTCAGATTCTTCCCAAGCTTCTCAGCCTCTGATATCATCTTTGAAACTGTTCTCTGGATCAATCCTCCGCTCTCTTCTGGTAATTTCTGTTTACGACAATAGATCACAGTCAGAGATCTGACGCTGTGTTTGCTTGGGGCTTGTCTTGGTGTACGGTGGTTGTGGTATGAGTAGAGTGGCTGGATGAAGGTGGTGAGAGCCGCCATGAGAAGATGAATAGAATAATAATTGAAGAATTTATTTTTTCTTAGGAATTAAAAAGTGAGCAGAGAAAAATATCTGAATGTTTGATAGGATGAGGACAAAAATGATTGAACTAAAACAAGTTGTGGATAAACCTAATCTAACACACACACGCAGAGTTGAACTGAGCAAAACAAATTGTTTTGTTTTGTTTTGATTTAATTTGGTAATTTTAATCAAATTTGAAAATTTTGATTAAATTTGGTTTAAATCTTTTGATTTAATTTCAGTTTGAACATTTTAATGAAACTGAACTAATTATCTAACTGAATCGTTAATCGATTTTTTGTAGAAAAAAATAACCAATTAATTCAAAATTTGTAATCAAACATGAATCAAAAAACCAAAAAATTTGATTTGCAAATTGGAGTTGGCTATTTTGGGAAGGCCTAGAGTGAGTCACAGCATGTGAGTCTAGAATCTAATCCAACTCATTTTCTCAATTAACACACATTACGGTGACTTGTGAGATCAATAATGAATCAAGTGGATAACAAAAAAGAAAGTAAAAAGTCAAATCTTCTCGAAAAGAAGGTTCTTCTTCTTCTTACACGTGTTCCTGTCTCCATCCCCTATTATTAGAATTAACTAATAAAAATATCGAGATATGTTTTAAAAATCTTGTTGCTGAAAAAAAGAAAACAGTATCTAACTCTTTATATATATTTAAAGAGCCCCCACGCAACAAGATTAACAATAACTGTGTCGATTTTCAAAATATTTTAAAACATCCACGTGTCACCATTTGCTGACGTCACATTCCCCTTTTTATTTTTAAAACCAATCATCTTCTTCTTCATCTTCATCTTCTTCCTCAAGAAAATTTCTAATTGTGTGTTGCAGAGATGTTCTCTTCCTCCACTCTCCTCTATTCTCTCTCTCTCTTCCTCTCCCTCTCACTCCTCTCCTTCCTCCTCTTCCTCTCTTCCTCCCGTCACAACAACATCCTCTCCCCCGAAGATGAACTCGACGACCTATCCCTCTTCCACCGCGCCGCCGTCTCCTCCAACAACCGCCGTCTCATCTCCCTCCCCCACACCCCTCCTCCACGCAAGATCGCGTTCCTCTTCCTCACAAACTCCGATCTAACCTTCCTCCCTCTCTGGGAACGCTTCTTCCAAGGACACGAGCATCTCTACAACGCTTACATCCACGCGGATCCATCCTCCACCATATCTATCTCCTCCTCAATCAACGCCAAACTCATCCCGGCGAAGAGAACCGCACGCGCTTCCCCTTCCTTAATCTCCGCCGAACGGAGATTGATCGCACGCGCCATCCTCGACGATCCTAACAACCTCTACTTCGCTCTCGTCTCGCAACACTGCGTCCCTCTCCACTCCTTCGCGTACATCCACAACCACCTCTTCTCCGACTCCGATCATCAAAATCACCATCCTCCACGATCCTTCGTCGAGATCCTCTCCGACGAGCCTTTTCTCCCGAGACGCTACGCCGCGCGTGGAGTCGACGTTATGATGCCGGAGATAAGGTTCCGAGACTTCCGCGTGGGGTCTCAGTTCTTCGTGATGGCGAAACGTCATGCGTTGATGGTGATCAGGGAGAGGAAGCTGTGGAGGAAGTTTAGGTTGCCTTGCGTTGATGATGGTTCTTGTTACCCTGAGGAGCATTATTTTCCGACGTTGTTGTCTCTTGAGGATCCTGAAGGGTGTAGTCATTTTACTCTCACACGTGTTAACTGGACCGGGAGTGTTGGTGGTCATCCTCACACGTACGGGGCAAACGAGGTGTCGCCACAGTTGATTCATTCTCTCAGGAGATCTAATTCGAGTTTGGATTACTTCTTCGCGAGGAAGTTCTCGCCGGAGTCACTTAGACCGTTGATGGAGATAGCAGACGATGTGATCTTCAGGGATTGAATCAGTCTAAGTGAATTAGGTAAAAACACGATCTTGTGTTTTGCTTCATTGTGTGTCTGTCTGTTTCAGATTTGAGGTTTCAGATAAGTTTGTTGTGTGAGGTTTGTGTTGAGCTTCTTGTCTATGTGTGTGTGTTTCAGGTTTGAAGTTTTAGAAGAAGTTTGTTGTAGGCACTCCTCGAAGAAGAGTGGCAAATAAAAGGTAAAGCTCTTGTGTGTGTGTGTGTGTGTTTCTACTCAGACTATAGATCATAAGGGTGTGTTTGTTTTTTACACTTTGTGTTAGGGAAATTAGAAAAAAAAAATGTAAATAGAGCCCCCACAAGGGCAAAAGTGAAAGCGATCATCAAGTTAGCCAAATCGGCTTTCTTTATTTGTTTTCACCTCCTTTTCTCTGGAGAGACAGAGAGAGAGAGTGAATGGCAAAAAGGCCTTTCCTTCTCTTTTGTTTCTAAAAAAAAAAGTGTGAATGTAACAAATCTTTGTTTATATGAACACAACAATTAAGGTAATTGATTCTGCTATTGTAGTTATAACACACCAACTTGCTATTTCCCTTATGTACTAACCAGTTCAGTCTACTTGTCTCACCGGCTGTGTCTTTCAAGGTGAGTGTGCTGCTCCACATTTGTTTGTTGTGAATGTCTCGCGTAGCTTAACATTTCTCAAAAAAGTGTTTTGAGTTCTTATACCTTCATAATAGTGTGATGAATCACTGGCTAATTTAGAATAGTATTTGTTACTTTTAGAGGAGGAATACAGTTTTGGAATGGTAGACATGCCTGACCTGCATAGAACTTTCATTGCTTGTAAATTTGCAAAACGATCTCAAAGCAAAACAATCTTAGGTAAACATAGAGAAGAGAGATAACGAGATCCGTGCATCAGGTTACCGAACCAGCACCATCAACTTCAACTATTCTCCTGCTACTTTTCAATAATTGTTCAACAAAGTGTCTACCCTTGAATGTTCCGCGAGTGAACCATTTTAAGCATGTGCTTTCTTATATTTTATGTACCCCCATCAAACAAAAAGATGCATAATATCATTATATCATATGATTCAAGACTTTTTTGCATCAAGGCTCTCCCACAACTGTAAAGTTTTTCTCATGACTGGATCAACTGAAAACCCTTCTGCGTATGCACCTATAGCAACCAACAAGCTCCTCCATTTCTCCCCATTGTCCTGTACACATCACCATACCAATTTCAACTCTTACTTCCTTCTCTTATTATATTGTATTACATGTGATTATTATAATAATAATAATGTAGCCATTTTGAACAAATTATAGTCAGACTAACCTCTGGTTTCTTAAAAATAAGATCTCTTGTTTCAAATGGTACTATGTAATCCGGGAGATCAGTCCGTAACAGTGCCTGCCATTTAAACAAAAAAAAAGTCATCCTCTCTGCATAATGAAACTCAAATAGCTGAAACGAATGAGAGAAGGAAAATAACATAAAGACCTACCAACTTCTTACTTAGCATGGCTTGATCCGCATGAGCTATTAGGCTCTGTTGCAAAGAAAAGGTAAGAGAGCACAATTAGGCATTGCATGTTGAAGAAGTACTAGCTTGCTTATGAAAGACCTATCTCACTCACCTCTTTTAGTTTTCCTTCCTTTATTTCATCAATAGACTGCAAACAGATTCTCCAATGTGCCTGATGATACAATAAGAATGATTAACAAGGAGGGACGTGAACTCAAAGCATATAGTATATGTGTTAACTACTTACCAAATCTAGACAACAATTCCACTGCATGCACGTTCCCAATTCCATCAATTCCTGCACGTAAACACAAACATGATTGGATTTCACTTTAGCCATTCTCTGCGTGCACTTTTGCTAAGTTTTGCATCGAACCATACCCACAAATGCAGCTATGAAATGAATATTTAGAGAAAGAATATCAGATACAAAAAGAAGGTGGGTGTTACCTGGAATATTATCAGACTTGTCTCCAGCAAGGGCTATGATATCAACAAACTGGGCTGGCTTCAAATCTCCAAACTTTTTAGCAAAATCTTCTACTCCAAAAGAGACCATCCTGGCCATGAGAAGTGGTAGCATTGACACCAATGAATGAGAATATGCAATTATAAAGTGACAACAGTTGTCTAACGTGAATTTCGTACTCTGATCCGCGTGGTGCTATTCGAAGAAGACGCAGCGAGGGAGAAAGAATCTGAAAGAAGTCTTTGTCTGGAGAGACAACTCGAACCTGTAAGGAAGCAACAAACAAATGATCAGACCACATCAAGGAAAATAACTAATTCCACAGGACCTGATAATTAAATAAGCAAGAACACTTTTTGAATAACTGATAATCATTACTTTATAACCAGCACCAATGCTTCGCATAGCCAGTGTTCCAATAACATCATCAGCTTCTACACCTGGCACCTGTCTTCATAGAATTTCCACCCGTTAGTGAGTAACCATCACAATATAAGGATATATGTCAATCAGGTGTATGATTTACCTCTATAACCTTTACAGACATTGCCTTGATGGATGCTTTGAGATATTGAAGTCCTTGTACTATGGTATCAGGTGTGGGAGGACGATTGCTTTTATAGGCAGGATAGAGAGTATGACGGAAGTTCATGCCTGTAAAAGTTAAAGCACATAAGAAAGATAGGTTTGATACTGATGGAGATTACATAAAAATCATCCTTAACACTCTGCACAAAGGAAAGGGAGAATCATGTCGAGATTTAGAGTGGAAGAAAAGCCTAAAAGCGTAACTATGAGAAGACAAGCATTCTCATCACTCCGAAGGAGAAAAGTAGTGGATATACATATCTGTGTCAGCATGTACAAAACGGTAATAACAAAAGAAAGCAAACACCCAAATCAGTAAGATACATATTTTTAGAAACCAATTTGGTGTACAACGTCATACTAGACCCTCTATTCTCCACACCAAATTTTATGGCTGCCAAAAACCGGAAGCAAACAGCCCAAAGGGAGGGAGGTGGAGAGCTAGCATTTCATTTCAGATGTCACCCTTGACAAGTAAGCCACAATATTTAGAATAACTTCTCTTAGGCGCACAAAAGAAAATTAATTCAAACTGCAAGTAAAGATCTATAAAAGCAATGACTGAAGGCTAATGTGTTAATCTGAGATCATTACATTCATAACCATGGAGTCAGCATACTAACTTAACTCTCAAGCAAAAACACCCCATTTCTGACACTCTCAACTAATCCAACCAACATATTAACTTAAGTTTGACTTAAGACATGAAGCTTACCTTTTGAAGAATGATAACCAATTGATGAATTAGAAGTACTGCCATAAGCAACTCCCTGAAAAAAGACTCTACATTGTCAAAAGGAATGAACTAGAAAAGTACAGTTTCCACAAAACCATTTAATCTCTTTGCCCCACATAACCTTACTTACTAGATGATATATTTGTCAAATTACCACTATTATGTATAACTAGAAACCCCTCTCTGGTTAGATTAGTAGAAGATTTCATCAATGATATAGCAAAAGTTATTAGCATCAAGTAATATATCACTATCTAGGTGGGGACCTGCTTTCTCTTGGGCCTATGGAATAAAATTTTCAACACTCAAGGTCAAATAACTGAGGTAAGCCGATTCTTGGGGTAAGTTTTAGCAGAAAACAATCAACAAGCTGAAACACAATCATTATACTAGAGGGAGGAATAATGAATATCCACGTCTATAGACGACATGTGGGAGCAATTAGCATCAACTAATAAGAGGCAAGCACGAGTTAAAAATTCAGGAACTCAGAGGCCCATAACTATCAAACTAAATAGTATATAATTAAGGGTTATCAATGAATTAATCCATATCATCTGACACGCAAATTCAAAGTTTGTTAACTATAGACGCTAAAAGTCCCCCAAGAAACATGAATACGTCCTACAACACCACAGAAGATAGCTAGAAGTCCATGAATTCAACAATTGTGGCAGAACCAATGTCTTGTTTACATTAGACTCACCATCATGGTCGAACACCACCTGCATGGACACAGTGAATTAAGTCAGCAGGATATATCCAAGAATTGTTAGCAGTAAGGAGATGTTAAAACAGAAAAAATACAAGAACTTTATCCTAAAAATCACAGAGAAGTGAAAGACAAAATGGAAAACATACCGCCACATGGGATGGAAGAAATTTCAAAACATCAATGATCTGCAAGTTAAAACACAACGCAGGCTCCTAAAGTCAGAACAGTAAACAAGAAAGAGACACTTAAAAGCCTTAAGTTGAGAAACACAAACTCAAGGCAACCATGATTACTTTAACGCTACACGAAGCATTTTCAATCAGTAGACTTTAATACTCAAAACCCAGTAACAATACAAAAGAAACATATGTAGAGGAGGAGATTTCACTTACAAGAGAAAGAGCTGAAAAAATAGTCAAAACCCAGTCAGCGTTTCCATCAGCGTGAGTCAGATGACCATGATTCAACCTTGCTGCACTTTCCCCAATCAAAACCGTGAGACCAAAACAAAAGTTAAATACTTTCTATGTAGTAACATGTGAATGAGTTAGCATTAAACCTAAAAGCTTATAGTAAGCCCTGTAAATAATAGATGTCCCATCAATAAGCATCACTCTGCCATTCGAAGCATCCGTAATTACTGCTTTAGCTTCTGACTTGATATGTTGACTTTTAGAGAATTGAGAACACCACTGCGTCCAAACTGTACGTGGAACTGCAAAAACACTGAACTCTCCGCATATATAATAACATTAGAATCTACCTCCTCAATATCAATCTTCGATTTAAAGAACACAGAGCTATATATAAGTAAGTAAGAGTGTCACCTTGGCAGTGCGTGGAAGAGAAGGAGAGATGAGAGAGTAGCTTCTCCTATTGCATAGATTTGCAATTCTACTGGTGAAAGAGAAGATTTCTCCACAGTAAACGAGAGTGATGCGACGTCATGAGGTCACTGAAGTCGAAACACATTCACAAAATCAACATAGAAGCAACTCGAAGACGAAGACGAACGAAGAGGAGCAGAAGGATTTTACCGCTCTATGCGCCTCCGTGTCTTCCTCGACTCAACCAAATCTCTTTCTCCCGCATTTAGGAGGCCTGTGGGCTCGGTTAGTACGGTTTAGTTTGGTCGGTTATTCATTTTTCTTTTCGTTAATTGAAAATCTGTTTATTTGAACCAAATTCATATAACAGTTTCCATTTGGTCTGATTTTGGTTAATTCGGTCTTTTCAATTCAAAATTGTAAATTTTTCGATTAAATCAGTTTTGGGAGTATTGTTGACTATTTTTGATTAGTTCATGATTAGGTTCGATATATTAGGTACGAATTATTTTATTAAACGAGTTTGCAAGTCGAAGATTAAAAACTCAACTCTTATTACTTTAAAAATTAAATTCAAAAACTAAACTTTCAAATCACAGTCTCTCACCTTATTTATTTATAGAAATTAATCATTCTTAATCCTGTTAGATAATATATCTACATAACTCTTAAACTATATTATAAATCATTAATTTTTATAACTCAGTAGGATTATATCTTTTTACTTGTACTTGCACATCATTATTCTTTAATTCACATAAATAAGTTAATTTTAAATCATATTAATTAACATTAAGCTGATCGTAACTTTCCGAAACCAAAACGACGCCCAGCAGGAGATAATAGAATTAAGTTTTGCGAAAATATAGTGTGGATCATTTCAGAACGCACCAATGACCAATACCAAATTAGTCAAGAAATTTCTGTTCTGTTCGTGTTTCGGTATATCTCGGACTCTGTCCGAACCCGCAGGTCTAGCAGCAACTCCTGTCCACCTGTCGTAAGTGACATCGAGCTAATGGGCCTATAGGTGAGTTTATATCAACATAGGCCTTGGAAAAGTGCTGTATTCTTCGTTTACAACAGAACCCTAACGAGTACGGAGATGTCTTGAAAACCCTAGAGACACGACCGATCTAAGATTAGACTGACGCCAGACAGAAAAGACGGAGTGCAAATCCAGTTCAAGGGCAACAGAAGAACGAAGACTATTCGCTCCAAACATCGCCATGGAAAAGCGCGCGTTTTTGCATAACTCGCACAGGTATGGTCACTTGAGTTCCTTACCGTGTTATCTCTGTCTTCTCAGACTTACTCTTTCCATCCTATCCTCTTCTTACCAGCAGGACGCATACTATGAAGACCATTAAAGACAACGAAAGAGTTAGACAGCTGACGGCGGGTATCTTTCTCTTCTCGCTTCGATTATTCTGAGTAGAGTCCGAACTGTGTCATGTTTAGATCAGTATTGGTTCTCTGTGCTGATTGGTAATCGCAGCGAGCTTTACGGAATTTCATAAAACCATCTGCATGAAGTGAAGCTGTCAATGCTGCTGTGCAAAGAGGTGGTCAGCCTCAATATCTCACAGCTGAGTCTCATGCTGAGCTTCCAAGAAGTCGCAAGTAGACAAATATCCTGTGTTTCTCTTCTCAAGGTGTTCAACTTATGTGTTTTCCTCTACACTACCATGAATTTTCGTGTGCACAAAGCAGCCAGTACGACAGAGGTTTACATGTAACCAAGGCACACTTTCTCGTAGAGTGGCAGTGAACGAATCTCCCATACGCTTATGAATTTACTACCTCATCTGCTGCAGCTGTGTGTGTTACTTGTTACCGTATCTCATTCCGTGTGCTAAGTAATTGATTGCATCTTGAGCTGTTCTTTTCCACTGCTGTCTCTCATCTTCCTGTGATAAAAACTTGGTTACAATGCATCTCAAGAAAGTGTTGTTATTGTTAGCACAGCTAGTTGTTATAACTTGCCTATCTTCTGAAACAAATCCAATCCCGTTTTCCTTTTTCATCTGATACATACACTGGAGTCCAGCATGAAACATATGCAGAGCAGTTGTCGAACAGAGAATGGCGACGATTGGAAGAGCACGCGTTGCGTTAAAAGCAGATGTTTTGATGTTGGCCGCTCACGTCTGAATCGAGGGGCGTTGTTGCTGTAGGTGTTCTCACTGGAGACAGTAACTGAAATCACATAGCGCCGGTCGCAGTTGGATTTGAGTCTACCTTCAGCGTTATCATGGATTAAACGAAGTAGCCCACGGTTCATCCAACAAAGGGTCAGATTCTGCTACCTCCCGCATCGCAAGACCGCTAAGATACATAGTCATGCGACTATTTCTATGTGGTTTAGATCTCATAGTGTAATTATAAACAATATTCACAACGACATCAGGTTTATCAAAGTTGTAGTTGTTCTTTGCAGTATCTCATAGTACTGAAGATTCTTCTCCCTGTGGAAACGTCACCTGCTTCACCTTTGACTTCTTGTTCTTCACATCGACTTTGTTCAATAATTATGAATGGCTTTATTCTATACATGTCTTTCGCTTCTTAATAATGTCACTTTCATATTTTTTCACCAGATTAAAAATAATAAAATAAATTAATTCTTTATTATTATACACATTTGTTTGAATCAATAGTATTTAGATAAAATAACTTATCTATAAAATCAATTACATTTGTATTAATTTTAAGCTAATTATAAGTATAATTTTTATTGAAATTTTAAAAGAGATAAAGACTAAAATAGACCTAAAAAGTGTTTTTGTTCCCAAAAATAGCATCCAAAGAGAAAAATGAACCAAAATAAACTTTATTAAAAGATGTAATATATATTATATTTATACATTTGGGTTAATTAATCTAAACTTAGGGTTTAGAGTTATGGGGTGGGGTTTGGAGTTGATTTTTTTAAAATTTTTAAAAAAAATTAAAAAATTAAAATTTTCAAAATAAAAAAGGTCTATTTTGGTCATTTTTTTCTTTGAAGTGCTATTTTTGTGACAAAAACTTCAAAAAATGCTATTTGAGAGATTTGGCCCATTTTAATAACATTTTTTTATATTAATAAAAAAAAGGGCAAATCTCTCAAATAAGCCCATTTTGAAGTTTTTGTCACAAAATAGACCTTGAAAGAAAAAATGACCAAAATAGACCTTTTTTATTTTGAAAGTTTTCATATTTTTTTAAATTTTTTTAATTTTTAAACCTCAACTCCAAAACCCCACCCCATAACTCTAAACCCTAAGTTTAGATTAGTTACCCAAATGTATAAATATATATTTACATCCTTTAATAAAGTCATTTTTGGTCATTTTCTCTTTGGGTGCTATTTTTGAGACAAAAATTTTTTAGTTCTATTTATAGTCTTTATCTCTAAAATAAATTGATAAATGAACAATTATTATAAAACATATAGAATATCAAATAAACGAACTGTTCCACCCTCGCATCCAACTAAACAGCTCTTAGGTCAATGGTAACTAGTTGTTAAAGAAAACAAAATCTTTCATCAGCATAGAAAGAGAAACATACTACAAGGAAGTAGGTAGGCAAGTTCAAGTAATATAGCCACCCATTGTAAGATGTATCAGGTTGATCCTTCCATAGCAGAAGGGAGCTTTAATAGGAACTTCTCAACAACTTAATATTCCAAGAGTATCTTTCGACATACAAAGTCCCTTAGCCCACTACATACACGCTGCTAGTTAAGATAACGCAAATGACTTTAGACCAATACGTAATATCTACGAGTGATCCATCATCTACCATGACGCAGCTCGATGTTTTACGTCTAATCATTTAATTAAAATTCTTTTATCATATACAACAATATTTTGCTGAATAAACAAATTGACCAACCAACCATTTGGCTTCAAACCGAAGCACTTGATTAAAACGTTTATAAAAACTCAAATAAAATAATAAAAACGATCATTCCACGGGCTTGCTACCACCCGTCTCAACCATCATACACGGGTGTTACCAATGCCCAACTCATCCCACGCGTGACCTAACCGACTGGGTCAACCCCGTGAGCCACCCAACCCACTTCCTCCATCCCTGGCCTCTTCTCTCTACACGTCCGTCACACACTTAGCCGCCACCAACCCAAATGATTCCTCACGCTCACATCCCAGCCGGTTGGCCGATCATCGGATCATAAATCCACCGATCTTCCCTCTTTTATCATCGGAATGGCCCAAATCCACTATAAAAGACGGCGAGTATCTAACGTCTATAGCTTTCCTCCGCTGATTATCTCCAACAACAAGATCCCGAAGCTGAACCACGTCTGTCTTTGTGCTTAATCTATCAGCAGTGACGTAGTCCGGGTCTTAGGTAACCCATGGGATACCTGGCCGGAGGAGTGGATTTAACTTTCTGATCCTCTACATTGCATCTTATAGCTAATCCGAAATCACCAAGCTTTGGCGTTTAGGTTCTTATCCATCAACACGTTTGCTGATTTAATGTCTCTGTGTATAATCGGTGGGTCCTGTGAGTGTAAAGAGCTCAACGGCCTTTGCTATTTGCAAAGCGATTTTGATTCTCTTGCCCAGCTCGACACCGCGACGGCGTTGGAATCGGAGTGAATCACGTCGTATAAGCTTCCGTTGAACATGAACTCGACGACGAGGAGAGGCTCCTTGACGTTATCGGCGCTGTAACCGAGGAGGTTGACGAACCTAGGGCTACGGATCTTGGAGAGGATCTCGAACTCGTTGTGGAACTCTCGGCTGATCTCTCTCGATTTCGAAGGTCTCTTGACGGCGACGAGGCGGGAGCCGACGACGGCTTTGTAGACGCTGCCGTGGCTTCCGCGGCCGAGGAGGTTGTTGGTGGAGAATCCGCATGTGGCGGATTCTAGGTCGCGGTGGAGGAAACGGCGGAGTTTGGGACGGTCTTCTGGGGGAGATTCGGGAGGAGGAGAGGAGGTTTGGTGGCGGCGGGTTTGGAAGAAGAGACGGCGACTGATACGGCGGATCCGGCTTTGCACGAGAGGTAACCCATTGGTTGAGAGAATGTAGGAGGAGGAGGAAAGGGAAGGGTTTGGATGAGTCTGGTGGCGTGAGAAGTCATTTTGGTAATTAAAAGGGACATTTGATTAGATACAACTCAAGGAAGTGGAGAAGTCATGATTCTTCTTTTTTTCTGTTTTGTTTTATGTCTTTTTCTATTATCCCAAGGTCGCCCCTCTAATTATCATACTGCTCTTCCTGCCCTAGATACAAAATGTTATCAGTTACACCTCGATTTTATATCTCAAAGTCACCCCTCTACTTTATCATTACAGTTCATTTTCTACCCCTACTAATAATTTATTGATTAATTACACTCCAAACAAACTATGTATTATGTACTAGACTATGTTTTTAGTAACGATTTTCGGGACGTTCACACTATGATCTCATGAATGTTTTAAAATTTTTAGAATGTTTTCAAAAATTTTTAGATTGGGCTAGATTTCTTGCTTTCCCATTTTGATTTGGATGACAGTTATAATTCTAATGTCATAAAAAAAATAAAAATATCATCAAAAATTCAATGAAAATACAAAATATTTATCATTCAGGCTAATCTAGCAAAAAGGATGAAGACTATTCAAAGCATTTTAAAAAAGTATTCAAAATTACTCGAAAAATGGAATAAAAAACTTTGCCCTATATTTATCATCATTTCATTTTTGTATCCGATAAATAATATTCTTTTTATCAATTTACACTCTAGTTAAACTAATACTATATTATTAGACCTAGGACTTATTATCAGGTTCAATCCAAGATATGCTCCGAAAATAGTAATATTCGGATAGTAAAATTTCATATTGTCAAAACCGAATGTGAATTCAGATATCTTAATTTTTAGGTCTATATATCTGGATCCGTGTTTAAAAGATATTAATTTTTTATTTATTAATAATTAATTTTTATATATTAATCTTCATACATAAAATTAGTTTTTATTATATTCTTTTATTTAATATTAATCTTCATACATAAAATTAGTAATATTATATGCATATATATGTTCATAAGATTTATATAAATATTTAGGTTATGTATTATTTTCAGCATTTATACTTAAAAAATATTTTTTAAGAAAACTTTATTTTACAATTCCAGATATTCATGGATCAAAATTCAGATATTAAAATCATGTTTCTGACAAATTCAGATCTAAATATCTTAAATTTTCCGGATATCTGAATTGGTCCAACCTTTTAAGTATTACGCTAACGGACTGATAAAGATTTGTTTGCTTTGCTTGCATCTTTATCTAGATCCAAATTAGTTAATCAAAGTTTATGTATGCATCATTACCCATTCAATGACCACTACGTGGACACGATTGGTGACGACCAACAAGATGACGTGTAATAAACTTATTGGTCGGACACGCTGTAAGTAGTTTAGTTCCGTAATATAAAAAATCTAAAACCTCCAAAATTTGCTAAGTAGCAAAACCTTAAGCCTCCGGGAAAAACAAGATAACGGCGACGATGAACTTCTTCCGATGTCTGTCACTTTTGGTTGTGATCGCACTAGTGAGTGGTACAATCGCTGAGAAAGCTAACTCTTCCGGAGCAATGGTTTGGTCCACTGCGAGAGACGAGGCGGAGCTTGTAGAAGATTCCGGTGTTGTCATCGGAGAGCAGGATCAAATCGACGGTGGATTCTCATCCCTTGATGGGATGTTACACTGGGCTATAGGTAAAATCATCTTCCCCTCTGTTCTTCTTCTTCTTCTTTACTACTGTATCTCCTCTAGATCTGATTCTACTTATCTCCGGTAGGTCACTCGGATCCGGCGACATTGAAGGAAGCAGCTAAAGATGCGCAGAAGATGTCTATGGATGAGTTACAGAAGCGTCAAGTGGAGTTAAAGGTGAGAACTTTTGTGAGTTTTGGTTTTGTTTCTGCTTGAATCTCATGTAAAGTGCTGTTTGAACAGGAGCTGGTGGAGAAGCTGAACATGCCATCAGACGCGAAGTTGATGCAGATAGCTGTATCTGACTTGAACAATGTTTCCTTGTCTCTTGAAGATCGTTACCGTGCTTTGCAGGAGCTTTTGATCCTCGTTGAACCTATTGATAATGCTAATGGTAACTAGAAGCGTTTTAGTTCTGCCTGAATCTAGTTTTGTTCCTTGTTTTCAGATGAGTTTGATAAGTTGTTGCTGTCCCTTGAGTTTCTTATCAGTCTACTCTGTGCAGATTTGAGCAAATCAGGAGGGCTTAAAGTTGTGGCAGGAGAGCTTAACCATTCTGACTCAGATGTAAGGAAACTAGCTGCGTGGGTGCTCGGGAAAAGCCAGCCAAAACAACCCTTTTGTTCAAAGCGCAGGTCTGTGTTTTTGTACTTGCAGAGCAGAACTGTGTGTAGAATGTATAACCCATCTGAAATAAAACATGTTTCTTCTTTTGTGAGTTTGGTAACAGGTTTTGACTTGGGGCTTTAACAACATTGATAAAGTTAGTAAACTCCAGCTCTACTGCAAGAAGCTGTGAAGCCACTTCTTTGCTGTCTCTGCCTTGATACGGAACAACATAGCTGGTCAGGACATGTTTTATGCAGCACATGGATTATTATGCTTCAGGTGAGCACACCAGCAAGACATCATTACACTATTCAGATTTTGGAAAAAACAATTCACGTTTCTCATGCTGCGGATGTAATGAGCAATGGAAGGTTGGATTATCAAACTGAGACGTAAAGCTGTTATTCTTAGTTGGTGATTTGGCTGAGTTTCAACTACAAAACCCTGAGAAAGCTGAACTCCCTGTATTCAGTGATCGTTTGTTTCTAAAATCCGTGGTGGATTTGATAGTTGTGCTTGATCTTGATCTCCAGGAGAAGGTGAAGCTCTTACAGAACACAATGATCTTATGTATAGTATCCAAGCTTCGCACACATCTCCTTCTAACTTCTGCTACTCTTTGAAACATGTTTTCAGGCTCTTTACAGCAATCAATACTCTTCTTCAACTTAAATCCATAGAGCCTTTTGATTCTTCAGAGAACTTCTGTGGGTTAGAAGGAGCATTAGAGAGAATGAAGCTGCAGCTCAAGGACATCAATGGCGGATGAAGACAAGAGAGACTATGCTGCAGATGTGGAAAGCCTTCGTGGTGAAGTGGAACTGATCTTCCGTACAAAGCTTGGGACTTTTTGTAACACCATGATCAGTAAGAACACAACTCCTGTGCGTTTGATTTATTAGTTCGAAGATGCTTAGTTATAGGAGTTGTCAACAAATCTAAGTGAGTTAGATAGATTTAAGATGTGTAATGATCTACTTTGCTTGCTATTGTCTCTACTTGAGAGGTATGATCAGTTTCCATATGATGTTTGCAATGTTTATTGTATAGTTTTATAAACTTCCCACTATTTTCTTGATTCATGTTTCATGCAAGTGATGGAGTTGCAGAATCTTTACAACTGTTATAGCAACAGAAAACAAATAAAGAGTCAACATTGCGATGTGATCAAGATTCTTGATATGTTTTTGTAGAAAATATGAAACTCAAGATTTGTTTCATTGGTAAGTAGTACTCCCTCCGTTTTTTTATATTTGACGTTCTAGGATTATACACATTAGATTAAGAAACATTTAATTTTTATTTCATTTCCTAAACAAAAACATCATTAATTGTTTACCTAACCACAATTCAACCAATAATAAAATAGAAACTATAATATCATTGGTCATCTAACATTAATTACTAATAAATTTTACATAGAAAACTGAAACGTCAAATATTTGGAACAAAAAATTTCTCCTAAAACGTCAATTAAAAAAAAACAGAGGGAGTATTAAAGTAGAGATGCTATGATGGTCTTGATCTGAGCTGCAACCGTGCCCTACATATACGTATTCTTCAAGAGCCCTCTTAAATATGTTACCCCGATTAAACACCGGCAAGAACAGCCACAAACCCGTAACCATGACAAACCCGAACGTCAAAACACGGCTGACACCTGTCGGAAACCTCCACCGTCCGTTGACTTTTTTCTTGATGGCTATCTCCACTGCCGTGCAGAACCCGTGTAGAAGAAAGAACCACATTACTTTCCAGTCCGGCATCAACCCTCCCATGTAGAAGAAGATGAGCTCATGCATCAACCCTGAGACAACAAACGTGGCGAAAACAGCAAGAGCACGTGACCAGTTCGGGTCTAGGACAGGGAACAGCTGAATCATCGGTTCGTACACGGCAGGCCTTAGGATTCCAGTGACAGCCAGGTTCCATCGTCTCCCCCAGAAATCTTGTAGTGATGTCGCCAGGTACGGCTTGTTGAACTGTGGTTCGAGGTCAAGACCAAACATGGCTCGAACCATGGTTTCCGTGGCAGATAGGATGAGCTCGAGGATGAGATAGATATGAATCGCGTAGAGAGTCAACACCGCTTTGTCATGGAGTTTGCTGATATGCTCGTAGACTTTTATCATAAGAACCAAAAGAGCTGCCATGATGGTGTAATAAAAGAAGACCCTCTCTAGGTTTAGGGGTCAGATGAATCTTGATGGGAAAGCAAGAGAGGGCTAAGAAAACAGGGAGAAGATAAGGGTTTGGTGTTTGAAGCAAGAGGACCTCTTCCTAAAGCAAGGAGATAGAGCTTGAAGTTAGCGAGCCAGGAGATGAAGAAAACGTGATGCCGACAGCATGTATGCTGGATAATGACAAGGGAACTATGAAGAAATAGAGGAAGACAGGTATGAACAGTATCAGCCTTCTGATCCCTTTTGGAACCAGTTGGGCAACGACATAAGTGTAAACACAGTGAGATGATCACTAAACCCCATCCCACTAATGAAACTCAGCATCTCTGTGTGTTTTTTTTTGGTTCTGACTTCTGAATATTCGAGTCTCCGGAAGGAAGAAGATGATGAACAATGATGGACAAAACTGACATAGGATCTTACAAAACGTGGAATGCATCGATGTAAACCATGAGGAAAGTCTTCGTTAGTATTTTCTATTCATTTAACAATTTGACTATCCTCCTATTATTAATCGAGAAGGCAGTCATTTAAATCATTTCTGCTTAAGTGCGGTTGATACGAGATATTTTTAATTAATTATTGTAATTTGATTGATTGATAATTTTTATTATTTATTTATTTAATTATTTTTTTTCAAAAAAACTAATCTTAGAAATTCCTTAATCTAATTTATGTT
Source organism: Moricandia moricandioides (assembly GCA_905132885.1). NCBI lineage: Eukaryota > Viridiplantae > Streptophyta > Magnoliopsida > Brassicales > Brassicaceae > Moricandia > Moricandia moricandioides. Next base: position 32,680 of record CAJHQQ010001793.1, read on the forward strand.
TCAAGATATACAATTAAACATCATAAACAAAAATGGATTCACATAAATTAGTAATAGAAACAATTAAATATCATAGTTTACATTATATAAATTGATAATATATATAAACACATGTGATACTACAAAAACAATTATAAAAATCATTTTTGATTTATTTATATTAGTAGTGAATACAATAAAATTCTCAATCATTTTCCAGTGACAATGTGATATTATAGATGAGTTATCGCTTTTAGAAATGATCAAAAATATATATTTTAAAAATAAAAATTATGTGGTAAGTCATTTATAATTATCTTAATCAAAGTATTATTAATAAGTGTTTCCTAGAGTTAATAATCTATTAATATAATTCATATAAATTTGATTATAATAAAATTAACATACTTATTTTAATAGGAAAAAAAGAAAGGAGACATAAATAAAAGGAAAGGAAAGAATAATAAAATATGTTTGTTGTATTTTTGATTATTTTAGATTTATGTATTTAATTTTTATTTCTGTCTAGATACATGTATTTTGTGTTATTATAAATGTGAAATAATTAGTTTTATGTTTTTTGAAAACATTAAAATAAATTAAGTAAGGAAGATCGGTAAAAATGATCATTTTCACAATTGTTAAAGTCAAAGATGAAAAATATAATGTAAATTGAGTGTAAGAAAAATTATTTAAAAAACAAAGAGATATATTTTTGCGGTATAATAAAGTGTACAATAACAAAAAAAATTTAAAAAATTATACAAATAAAAATATTTTTATTTAATATTGGATCTCACATTAATATTAAGTATAAGTGCCTAACATAACGACATTTGTTTATTTAAAAATTTCAATATTTATATCTTATTAATTATTAAGATTTAATTAAAATAGGTATGTTTAAAATTAATTTAAAATAAAAATAATGGTTTTCAAAATTATCTAAACTATGCTTATTTTTAATAATAAATTTGATCTAATGAATTATTGTTTGATAAAATAGTATGATGATCAGAGATAATTTAAGGAAAATTTTTTTTGCTTAACCTATTTGAGATTTTGTTAAAAAATAAATAAAAATAAATGAGAAAATGTGATTTGACAAAATTATAAGAGAAATTTATTTGACTACCATTCTCATAATACATGTTTTTATGTTTACCTTAACAAAATTTATCTTTATATTAAAAGATAAATCCTAAGTTATATTAATTGAGAAGTCATATTAATATAATAGGTTAAGTATTAAAAAAATATTTATAATTTGATTGGTTTTTGACTTTATTAGTGACTTATTTTAACTAGATCTAAAAATAAAAGATAACTCTTGGAAAAAATTATCAAATAACACAAATGATTACAAATATTGATTTATGGTAACTAACCGTAGAACTAGAGAAGAATATATATTTTTATCAATTTATTTATTTATATCAATTTTATATATAATTAAATTAACTATTTTAACATTGTTTATAGAAATAAATTTTATGGATATATATTCTTAAATACAAGAATTAAATTTGTAGGTATGAATTATTAGAACTTTTATGTTTTTTAAATCCCCACAAACACGTTTACAAAAGATATTCATAATAAGAGCTTCGATCATTATATTAGTTTTATTGAAGCTACACAAAATTTTTTTTCTCTCAAGCTAGAGTATTTTCCTTTTTTCACATGTTAAAATAAAATATAAAGTAATTTTACAATTAACAATCTAAATTAATTATAATATTGTTTTTCTATATAAGAAAAAGATTTTTAATAACCAAGATTTATGTTGTAGAACTATTTTAAATTTTACAAACCTTCTAAAATGTTTAATTATCTTACTATTTAAAATTAAAAACTCAAATTTTAAACTTTTAATTATTATTTCAGTGTAAATATAATAGTTGACATTAGTGAAGTAGTTCTCTCTCTTCCTCTCTTTCCTCGTTGGAATATTTTAATTTTAATTGCGTTAAGACACATGTCTTATGTCTCTTCCACTTAGGTTTGGTCATCGAGACCACCATCCGCCGTGTTCGCCTCGCAATTTTTTTTTTAATTTTCATGCGACCTGAAAAATCAAGAATCATATCTATATTTGAAGTTGGATCTTCCAACTTTGTAATATAGCTTTTGTTGTTGAAATGATTTAAGAAGAATCCGACAAGTTTGTAGCTTTGATTCTTTGTGTCCGTTGACTACTGTTGTATTCATCCACTAAGTTGATGAAGAACATATTCTTGAGCACCATCATCCATTTAATAAAGAAACCCTTAAGTATCCCCACAACTTCATATTCCAATTTTGATCAGAACATGTGCTTTCCTTGAAGGTCTAAAAGTTTTAGAATCAAGGTAAATATGGATGAGGAAGAAGTAGAGGGTTTGCAAACGAGCATCGAGAGGATGTAGTAACACTCATAGGTGCTTCTCACCATCCTTGTATAATGCATATCTTACTTTTCTCTTATCTTTGTATGAAATGTATGGTCTGGTTATGTGATTACTTATTTTGTAACAGGATCCACAAGAGGATGATCATTCTAACAAAAGCAACAAGAGACGGTCATGTGGGGAACATAGAGGCAGTGAAGAAGTATAGAGAGAAGAACAAGGCTCGCACGGCATATCCTGAAGATGAAGTCAAGAGACTGCAATCTCTAAATGAGCATTTGCTTAGAAAGCTTCAGAACCAAGTAATTGTGGAAACTGAAATCATCAGACTCCGGTCTCTTCTGGTAGAGATGCAAAGGGAAGACTGATGATGAACTTGGTGGTTGGCTTACTGATAAGATGATTAGATTATGGCAGTGGATAGTAAAATATATATGACACTGGTGATAGTTGAATCATGGAATAGGGAAATAATAAAATAGCGAAAACACTTGAGCCTAAAATGTTGAAAAACTTGATTTTTTTTTTAATGTTAGTGATTTTTCATTTTTGAAGTTATATTTTTTACATATATACAGTATAGTAACTCATTTTATAAGAACTCAGTTTTTATGTGACCAAAAAAGAACTCCGTTTTATTTGATCTAGGCCAGGTTGATCCTAACACAATCTTAATCTCGTGTGATCACACAGATGGATGCAACATAGCAACGAGGAATGTAATGTGTGAAGTGGCAAGAGTAGAGTGCGAGGAGGGCAAAACACTTCATGAACCTATTCACTCCTTTGTTTCTCCATTCACCACCATCCTTACATTAAGTTTTTTCACATGTTGTGGCATTGTGTATATAGCTCTGGTCAAATATAGAAAACATATATATAGATTGTAGTTTATTCAACATGTGTCTATTTTGGTGGTACCAAAACATATTTGATTAGATGTAATTTGATTTGGAATGAGTAGGACGAGGAGGATTGTAGTTGTATGTATGATGATGATTGTGGGCTTGAAAGATCTTTGGGGGTCCATTATATAGATTCTCTACATGTGGGCATGGTGAAAACCCAATCACGAAAAGATAAGGTGTACATCATACATACATGTGTCTTTGAAAATCCATTGGTCTGGACTGCACCAATCATTGAAATCTCTATTCAATTTGCTTCATAGCATTTGCACACACTAATCATTCTCCCATGTAATGGAATCAAATATTTGGTGGATGGGTCAATCATAAGGCCGCAAGGTTAGGATTTTGGGGGTAAATATTTGTAGCACATAGTAATCAAATTGGAAAAAATTCACTTTTACCTTTTATTTGGTATTATTATTCATGTTTATATTTTCTAAATAAATATTTTCAAAAATATTTATATGTGAGATTCCATGAAAAACTCAAAACACATTCATGTCATTGATTTATAAATATAATAATTATTTAAATAAAAAAGCTTTTGAATTATATTTTCACATTTGAAAATTTGTATATATATTTTTTTTGAATTTTTCACATTTTCTTTTTTAATTTAAAAATATTTTTTTAAATTATTTAAAGAAAATTTTATTTTAATTTTAAATATTCATTTATATTTTTATTAAAATTTAAATTATACCTTCTAAAACTCTACTTCTTAAATCTAAATACTGAATCTAAATTAGTTAACTATAAAGTTAGAAATATCTATTTAACTTTTTAAAATCAAAAGTAAATATGATTAAATTAAAGATTAAAAAGTGTATTAAGAAATTGTTAATTTTGACAAATTCTCTAATAACATTGAAGCACATAATCATAGTGTGAGGTATTATGTTAGGTGCCTCGGCTCCTGTGACCAGACTAGACCACTGCTTTTGACACCCACAACAACAAATAAACTATTATAATCATTGCTTTCCATTGTGGGTCATTCTTCTTTCACAAAAAGGTCCTTTCAAATTTTAAAAATTTGAAAAATACTAATTCCTTTTACCCTACATTATTTTAGAACAATGATGTCTTTACATCTTTAATATATACAACAATATAACAGTTTGAATATTTTATCAAAAGTTTGAATAAAAGTACATGCGCAATGTTGTTATATAGTCCATATCACATAACAAAATTTAATCTGCTAGATTATATTGCGTCAAAGGAGAAACCTATGGAACTGGTCAACACATCTTACAATTTATATATGCCACTATGTTTTATTATTAAGAGAAATTGATGATGATAACATTTTTTTTTCTCATTCAGTCTGATGTAAGCATGCAAAAAATGATTGAATCAAATATTAAGCCACTACTGCAACAGTATTGACTAAGAATTAAAGTGTCTTACCAGACATTAGCTGGATAAATGAGAATTTGAATGGCATGTTTTATGTCAAATAGAATAAAACAATTTAGAAAGAAATCTAGATGGGTGGGGTTTAGTTTTCTTTAATTAACAAAAGAGATTAAGCTGACTTAAATGTGTCCCTACAAAATAATAATGATGAAAATGAGAAAAGGACAGTAGGAGAGAGTGGAGCCCCCAGCGTTACAGCTGGTCTGCATATCAATCCACTGCGCGTGAAAAACACACCTCAATGTAAGGCGCGTGAATAATATGTCTTAAACGTAAGGCGCGTGAAGTTAAAAAGGGTTAGTGTCAGAGAACGTGCAATGCAACCATCTTTTGTTTTGTTTTTTTGGCTTTAAAACTGTTCACAATCTCTCTCTTCTTCTTCTTCTTCTTCTTCTTCAACTTGTGATAAGACCATAGAGTTTACTCCTCCTGATCCCAAATCCGGAAGAAGCTTCCTCATGGCGCAGATCTAATCTCTCAACATACACAATTAAAGTACGTACACCTTCTCTCTCTCTCTCTAGACTCTAGAGAGATTAAACTTGTGCAAGTTCTGAGAGCATCATTATCCTTGGTTTTTTAAGGGGGTTCTTGCACTGTTTGCGGGTCTCACTGACATGTGGGGCCCGTGAACAGTGCAAGAACCACTTCCTAAAACTACTAAATAAGAACCGTTTTTGGAGGGTTTCTTACACTGTTCACGGATCCCACTGACACGTGGCAGCCCGCGATTGGTTTAACTTTTTATTATTATTGTTATTATTATTTTAAATCCCTAAAAAAAAAGAAAAAGAAAATAAGAACCCCTTGTGGGGTTTTTGGGATAAAGATGCCCTGATGATAGAATTTTTACATGATGTCACATGTTTCTTTCATCTATTCCTAAAGGAGCAGTAAAAGTCAGAGACCTTCAGAAGTTTTCACTCTTGTTGTACTGAGATAATGTTCTCAAGAGTTGATTATTTTGACCTTTTCAGGTAAATTAGATTTACTTTCTCTCAACCAAAAAAATCACCTTTTTTTGTTTCCATATAAGTTTCTCAGCATGCAAAAAACTTCCTTTTTTTTTTTTTCCATAATAAAGTTTTAACCTTTCCCCTTTTTTTCTCCAACCATTTTTCTTAAAGTGTCGATTTCTTTTTGTTTTTTCTTATCATAAGCACGCGAGATGAAAAACTTTTTCTACTGTTACTCCTTTTTAAAGTTTGATTTTTCCTTTTTTTTTTTTGTTATTTACTGGTTGTCTCGCAGGAAACAGTAGGTGAAGGTAAGTAGTATTTATAAAAATAGGTTTTTAAGAAATTGTAGTTTAGAAAAAGAAAACCCTTTGGAACTAAACTCCAACACAAGAAACCAGAGAGACCTCTTAACGACAACAACCTCTCTGTACACAAGACAACAAACATACACACACACACACTCTCTCTCTATCTCTACAAAAGCATCAGTCTTTCCTTCTTCTTCTTCTTCTTCTCTCCACTCTAACTCAAGAGAGAGAGAAAATAAAAGCCATGGATGGGTATGAAGCAACTAGGATTGTGCTCTCTCGTATCCAAGCTTTAGACCCAGATAACGCATCAAAGATCATGGGTCTTCTCCTTCTCCAAGATCACGGCGAGAAAGAGATGATAAGACTAGCTTTTGGTCCGGAGAATCTTGTTCACTCTGTGATAGTGAAAGCCAAGAAAGAGTTAGGTCTCATGAGCTGTTCAAGGCCTCTTTGGAGTCAAGAAGAGTTGATAAGCCCTAAGAATAACACCCGTGGCTCTTCTCTCAACCCTGCTTCTCTGCCTTTCTACGCTAATGGAGGAAGATCTTTTAAGGATATGAACAACGAGTTCGAGTTCATGGATGATGTGAACTTGGGCTCTGTGCATGCCAGAAGTGGTAGCTGCGGTTTTGACGGTTTAGGGTTTGGTGATTCTGATTTAGGGTTTGGAGGTGTGCCCTGTTCTTATTTCGCTAGAGGCTTCTGCAAAAACGGGAGTAGCTGTAGATTCGTGCACAATGATGGAGGAGGTGAACTTGTTGGCTCTCCAAGTAGAATGGAGCTTCTTAGGTCTAACTCGGTACCTCCAAGACTCGCTCACCAGTTCATGACTCGCTCTTCTTTCTCTCCTAAAGGTGTTAACTTGCAGAACAGTGATGCTCAAAGGTTCGACCTTTCTTCATCTTTTGAGATATTCAGAGTGTTTTTTTTCTTTCTAACTTGTGTAAATATTTCGGCAGAGCTGCTGCTGCTGCTTTGATGATGGGAGATGAGTTTCAGAAGCTTGGAAGATGGAGGCCTGAAAGGATTGATCTCTCTGCTATGGCTTGTCCAGCTTCAAGACAGATCTATCTGACATTTCCTGCCGACAGTAGGTTCAGGGAGGAAGATGTGTCCAATTATTTCAGGTAATGCTTACAAACATAATCAATCAAATCTCCTCTTTTAGTCAGAGTATATGTTATTGTGTGAGTTAAGATGTTGTTATGGTGGTGGGTATAGTACTTTTGGACCAGTTCAAGATGTGAGGATACCATATCAGCAAAAGAGGATGTTTGGGTTTGTGACCTTTCTGTACCCTGAGACTGTCAAGAGCATTCTAGCCAAAGGGAACCCTCACTTTGTGTGTGATTCAAGGGTTCTTGTTAAGCCTTACAAGGAGAAAGGCAAAGTCCCTGACAAATACAGGTACTTAACTTGTAGTAACTCTCTTACTTTGGACCTGACTGTTCCTTGAATCCTTGTGTGAACCGCACTTTTATCCTTTCTTGTAGAACTAACCAAACAACAGAGCTAGAATTGTCCCCAACAGGGCTTGATTCTAGCCCCAGGGATGTTATAGGTAAACAAACACTAAGTCTCTCTTTGTCATGTAGAGTTTAGTTGAAGAACCTTTTGCTTTTTTACCCTAGTGATTTGATTGTGGCGCAGGAGGGAGAGGGTTCTATAACAACGCCCAAGATGTTATGTGGAGGAGTAAGTTTGAAGAAGAGATTCTTGAGCTTCAAAGCAGAAGACTAATGAATTTGCAGCTTCTTGACGTCAAGAATCAATTCCAGCTCAATTCCTCCACACACATCCATTCTCCAAATCCTTTTAGCCAGACACTTGTGTCTCCACGCCCAGGGGCGGTTAAAACAGGAGAGATAGGGAAAGGAAGTTCCAAAGAAGGATCTGATGATGATACAATAAATCTACAAGAGAAGTAGGTTTGCTCATGAACAAGGAATTGTTTTATGTATCTTGAAGCTATGTGAGGCTAAATACCAAGTTCCTTTTTGGAATTGTTACAGGGTGGAGGAATGCTTGCCTGACAGTCCATTTGCATCATCCACTAATCATTTGCTTCTGTTTGGTGATTCTGTGGACAATAATGGATCAGATCTTTGGTCACCTTCTTCTGATAATGATGATAATTCCACTCCTTCTACACTCTCTGGCTCCTTCAACTCTTTCAACTGCCAAATGCCTAGGTTTCAAGTTGCAACCACATCTTATGTTTTTGATATTTTAAGTAAATGGTAACCTAACACAGCTTTTTATGAATCTCAACAGGTCACCGGCTTTTGGGATGTTACCCGGTAGGGGTGGACCGGCATGTCGTGTTGGGATATAAACAGGTAGAAAGAGTAGATTAATGGATGGTTTACACAGAAACAGCAATCTTGTTAGGTTAGTCATGTATGTGTTTTTGTTGTTGTTGCAGGAAGAGAGGTGAGAAAGAAAGAAAAAAAGTGAGGTAAGTTAAAAAACTAATAATATAGAGACTCTTAATAACAAAGATGCAAAGGTGTAAAAGCAAAGCAGGAAAATTAATGTGAGAGATAGAGAAGGGAAGAAAAGAAGATTGTTGTACCATTTCTCTAGCTTTAATGTGTAATGTTAATGGACCTCAGAAGATGATGTAATATGATATGATATAAATATATAGGACAAGAAGTGTAATCTCTAAAAATTTACAAAAGAAAGAGATTACAATTTGAGTTTGAAAAGTCTGAGCAACTCTCTCCTTGTCTTTACCAGTAGCCACTCTCTCACTCTAACTCTCCAACTTGAAAGATCCAAAGATATCCACCTATGGTTATTTTTTCTTCAACTACAAATCTTTAGGTTTGATTTTTAAGAAGTAGGTTTTGTGTCATCGTTATTAAATGTAACATCTATGAGGTGGAAAGTGTGGAAGGGAGTAGGTGATACATCCATGGCCATTACCGTGATTTAAAAAAGAGGAAGAATGTTATATTGCATGTAAAGACGAAAGGTATGTGAGGTATTCATATTTAAATGAAATATATTCTAATACGTTTTATAAGTGTGGATATGTTCATGAAAATATATTTTAACAAAAAAAAATTAAAATATTTTAGTGCATATAATAATATTATATAAATTTATTGTTTTATTTATATTAAATATAAAACTAAATAAGATATTTATTAATTTTATCTTTTAGTTTATACTATGAATTCTCGATAGTAATAAATTACTGATAAACCTATGTATTTTATTAAAAAAAAATGATATATGAAATTTTTTACAAAATTTGTGTAATTTCAATGTATTTATTTTACATCTTATTTATCTAAATTTTTAATTTTATATAAAAATTGTTTTGCTAGATGAACGTGTTTCATATATAAAATACAAATCAGTTAATTTTTAATTTAATTTATGTTAAATATTAAAAGAAAATATTTTAATATTTAAAAATACAAAGTTTGTTTTTAAACATTATTCTAGTATTTTGATCAATTTTTACTTAATTAAATAATTTGTATTAAAATTAATATGGAAATTATTAAAAAAGTAAGATTTAATGTTTTATAATGTTCGGTAACAAGTTTAGTTACCATATTATTTGAAAATATTTATAGTGTAATGCTTAATTAGCTTTGATGAATTCTTTATTTTTGTATTAGTTATTAATATTATCATATACTCTTTTTGTTTCATATTAAGTGTCATTTTAGGTTTATACACACAAATTAAGAAAACAATTAATTTTGTATATTTTCTATATAAAAATACAATTATTTATGCACATAATTATATTTCAACCAATAGAAAAATAAATTGCAATAGAAAGATAATAAATTTTGTATCGAAAATCGAAAAAAATAGTTATTTTATAATAATTTTTTTTTGAAAATGACACTTGAAAACGTAAGGAGTATAATTAAATGTTAAATCCAAAATGTTTTAAATAGATGTGTGATAGTATGTGTATCATTAATGATTTTAGCAAAGACACGGACAGTGGCGTTTGGTGGGCCACAAGCGAGCGAGTGAGTGCCAAACATTAAATCACAACATTACAAAATAGTACGTAACTTGGTGTGGTCTACTTACAAACTATATGTCGCTTCTATTGTGTGAAATGTGGAAAGGTGGGTCAATTCATCATATCCTCCTATGATCAAACGAATGTGAAGGCCATGTTCTTTTGAGTTGGGGTCTCTTAATAATACACATGTTATGATGTGATGTGTGTGTGTGAATACAACGATTTGCAAGCTTCTTGCCATGGATATTTTATAAGAATCTAACGTGATAGTTTCAGCTTCGGATGATTTAATGGTCAAGTGATGCTAGTGTTCGGGACATCCAACAGAACAAAGAAAGAAGACTGGCTATCTTCTGTGTGACGACCATGTGGAAGATGTAAGCATGTGTTATTTTGTTGTTGCTGCATGGCGCCTTTTTAGTTTGTTTTATCTATTTTATAACACATGTGCCTCTAGATTTAGTGTGAATGGTGGCATGAAGACGTTCATGTTCGTGCTGCTTGTGGTCCGGTCTTGTTCCACCACGCCAAATCTTGGTTTGAGGTTCTAAATGTAGATGAATATACAAAGGTGTTAAACATGGGGAAAACAAAATAGGCAGAACAAATATCGGATTATGATATAAGCGAAACAATAATTAGAAGGAAATTTACAGAACATCTAATGATCGACATTATGACACTATTAAAGGTCAACTTTTTTGTATGTCAAGTTACTAATTAAAATGCAATTTCTCTAAATGTATTCAAATTGATTTGTAAATTTTGTTTATGTACTTTTTGAGGGGTCGCCGGAATTTATGTAATAAAAAGTTACAACCAATAATAGAAAGCATGTAACACTTACATGTTAAAGGGTTTGTTCTTCTTTTTTTTATCAACAAATAGTTAATAAAACATGTAACACATATATGATATCTTGTAAGGGTTTTATGATGTTTGAGTCACGGCTCAAATTATGACAGAAAAAAAAATAAAAGTTTAATAGGTAGACAGAAAATGAAAGTGTTGGAATCTAATGAAAAATAATTCACAAGTCAATTCCTATTCGGTGAAAATGTTAAGAGTAGTCAGTATCATGAAAAAAAAAAAAGAGAAAGCCAAATGCTTTATATATTTAATTTCCCAGTTATTTCATTGCAAAAGGTCTCATGTATTTCTCCGTAAATTATAAAACAAAGAGAATAAAACAACTTAGAAATAGAAAAAAAAAGAAGAAAAATAATGGGATCCCACGAGCCAACACACAGGCCATGTGGTGCTGGGATATATATGCCAGAAGTTATGTTTGCGGAGACATCAAAAATATTGTAAATTATATCATATGTGAAGTGTCGATTCATGTTCGTTCCCATGTAACTAACAAGCGCATACCATACATATTGTTGTTGAACAGAAAAACTCAAAATGTATGACACCTAGTCACACATCGTTGAACCGAGCAAGACCAGAGATTCCAGAATTTGGTTAGTTAGGAAAGTGTTTCCCTAGAACATCTTCAATGTGTCACTCTGTTATTATTTCAAAATGGAATAAATCTTATGATGGAATAAATTTTTACTACAATATGCTTCATTCTGAAGTGAAGAATAAAGTAATAAACGAAAACATAGAATTATTATTCTATTTATAGAGTTTTTTTTATATAAAATAGAAAATAATGTAGGTTTGAGCATTTGTTGTTCCAAATGTTATTTTAAAACAAAAAATGGAGTGAAGGTTGAGATAAGATAAATAAATTGTGTTTAATGTATAATATATATGTACTTTAATATTAGAAAATATAATAGATACATATTGTTAAATTTTGATTTATTAAAACATAGAGATAACATATAGTATTTGAGATGATTTTCGTTCTATTTATAAGTCTACCGTATAGTAAAATCGATTGGTTTAAAGTTAACAAAATATTTATTGATTTGAAGAACTAAAAAGATGTTTTGGCAGACTTCAACCTTTATAAATTTTTCTAAATAAATGTTGAGATCATTTTAAAAACATGCATACATTATGCAAGACTTAAAACTATAATAAATATTATAAGTTATCAAACTTTAAAATATTATAGGTGTTCAAAAATTATAACGTTTTAATAATGACTAATTTTTTCTAATGATTTAAACTTTTGTACTTGCTAAGCTTAATTTTTAAATATTTTTAAATATATATATATTGTACATAAATTTGACATATTGTATATAATTCTTTTTTTTTGAAACTTACATAAATTTGCAAAAGAGACCAAATACCATTCCAAAAGAATAGTAGCATTCACATAACTAACAACAGTAACTGGCAAAAATGGCAATCAATCAGTGTGAGGAAAGTGAGAGTGATGAAATAATTGAAGATCGATGGTAGCAGCATCGTTAACCGTTCATATTAGTTTCAAAGAACGAGGCATATACATATACTGATTCTTTTTTTTATTATTATATTTATGGTATCAATAAAATCGAAACCTACCCAATCCAACCGGACGACAATTTAATGAAACGAAGAGCTCAATTATTAAATGGGCTTTTGAAATCGATAAAACAATCACAAGCGCGTGAGTCCTTCACATGCTAATGGCTGCGAGTGAATGTTTTAGAGAGAAGCAATGGAGAGTAGGGAGTGAGTGAAAGTTATAAAATCAAAATGATTTTGTCAGAGGGTTTGAATGCTACACAACGTGCAATTACCTTTTCTTGTCTTAAAATTAGGCCCACTTTTTATTTTTTCTCTCTTATTACATTTTTGTTTTCTTCTCAGATTATAGCATTTTCTACAAAAGTATAGTTGAAAGATTTGTCTGAGAAAATATAGTAAAACATTAAGAGAGAATCGAATGTGGAAGGGCGACGTCATGCTACTGATTGGTGTGGAGCAATTTAATGATGATTGTTCCTATACACACCAATGATTCAACAACCATATGTTTCAGTAGTTATGGTCAATGTATATACGCAGATAGATGCGTACATTTGTTTATTTCAGTATTGTTTCAGTAGTTATGGCCAAAACGTATAAACGTAGATACATGCGTATTTAGTTTTTAGTACTAGTTCGCTAGGCAATAAATAGCTTGTTTTTATTTTGGGATATATATATATTTTTTGAACAACATTCTTTTGGGATAGATATACACAAAAAATTGGTCAATATTGTTTTATGAAATTAATATAAACTTGTTTCTTTTCTAAATCAATTTATAGTATAAACCTACAAAACAAACAAGAATGTTAATTTGTAACAATCTACTAAAATAAATTACATGCATAAACTTTATAAACAATATTCCCTCCGTTTCGCGTAGATAATTTTATTTAAAATAATTGTTTCACATAAACATTTTTTTATATTTTCTATGCAAGAACTGTAAACTTCAAAAAATAAATTGAGTTTATTAAATTACCCTAGTTAAAAATTAGTAGAAATTGATAACTGTTAAATGATTTAATGTATTTTTTTTATTATTGTAAGAACTTTGGAAACTCTATGAGAAACAGAGGTAGTACCTGAGATCGTGGCCATCTTACTTACTAGTGTAGAACAGCTAATTGAATTTACTGAAGAAACTTTGTGTGGACATTGGAAAAGAGAGTTCCTAAGTTTGATGTTCGTGAACAAGTTCCTATGTTATGAGGATGGACATGATTAGAATCACTTGCATTGTGGATGCTCGTTTCGAAGCATTTATTTTGAAGAAAATATTGATTACTTAATTAAATTTTACTGACTGGTAATTAAGTTTGCGGGTGAGTTCTATACATATGGAAAGTTGTGCCTCAAAAACCCAAAAGCTAAATACTTAAATAGCAATGGAAAGAGTGACTTCCAGATATACAAAAGAAAAAAATATCACTTATACCACAATTGTGACATCTTTTAAATTTATCATTAATAAATAATTATTTTTAAAATTATTTTAAATTTATGATAAAAGTAAACTAAATTTATTAAAATATTTATAAAATATTTAGAAACTCATCATCATCTTTTTAATATTAAACCCTAAACAATTATCACTAAAGTGTAAAATCAAATATTAGTATATTTTTAATTGAAATATTTTTGAAAGTAGTATTTAACTTATAGTATTTTTAGTAATTTTTCATTCTAATATTCCACCTACGATATAAATTAAATCATAAGATACATTTTTTTACATTTTCAATGGATTAATTAATGTAAATTATTAATTTTAAAGTATTTATAACAATTTTATTGGTTGAAAATTATGGAGAATAGTTAACATAGGAAAATAATGCATTGATAACTAAAATATTATATGTTTTCTTAATAATTTTGAAAATTCCAAGACATATATCTTATTGAAACAAAGGAAGTATATTCTATCTGTTTCATTATAAATATCATTTTTTACATACGGATTAAGAAAACAATCAATTTTACGTATTTTTATATAAAACATAATTACATATACAGCTAACCATATTTCAACTAATAAAAAGTTAAATTGTAATATAAAATTAATATATTATTCATCGAAAATTGAAAACAACACTTATTTTGTAGTAAATTGTTTTATATAAAACAATACTTAATATGAAACATGGTCAAATAAAAGACAAATAAAAAAAAACGAACATGGTCACCGCAAAGAAAAGGGTATAATGAGTAGGTTCAACATCATACCGAAAGTTACCGAAAAACATTGGTGCCGTATGGGCTCACGCTCCTAAGATGGGTCAAATCATGGCTTATGGCTGGTTCAATATTCTTATCGGCGCAACTATGATTATTAGGCCACAGTGCTACTCTATTAGGCTCATTTATGTATGTTTATAAGGCCTAAAATTGTTCGTATCAGCCCAATTATTTAATATTAAGCCCATTTACAGCCCAAACGTAATAAAATCAGGCCGTTACAGAACCAGAAGTTGAATAGACGCCACCGACCGACTTCACTCCTCCTCCTCCTTCAATTTCCAATTCGCTCCGTCGTCAGCTCCCCGCCGCGGAGCCGAATCTCTCGAAAAATCAATCTCATCCGTTGAGATTTCTCAATGGGAAAGTGGAACAACCGATCCAGATTCAACCGTCGCAGATCTCCTTCGCGATGGTACAGCGAAAGACCTTCTTCTTCTGGTATTTTCCTCCCCGTTTCAAATTATCACATTCATCTCATCTTAATTCGATAGTATAGAGATTTATCTGTGTGTGTTTATTGTATTGTATAAGGTTATGGTGAAGACGATGGGATTCCAGTATGGGAGAAGAGATTCTGCGAAGTGATTGGATCAGTTCCATGGCCAAAAGTTGTTGAAGCTACTAACTTCAAGAGCTGGTACACAGGTAACGTTATCACTTGGGATGATTCCGCTTGTCAAGAGACTTTCCACAATGAAAAGAAACGGTTTTGGTCAAAAGTTAATGGAGTTCAGTGTGATGTATCTCTTCCTGATCCGGATCTTTACGTTAGTGAAGTGGATTGGGACACTACGGTTGATCCGGAGCTGATTAGGGATTTGGAAAGGGCTTACTTTGCTCCTCCTGATGATGAGGTGAAGACTGGTTTGAAACGAGGGAGGAGAGATAAGAGTTGTAGTAACCTTGTCCCTATTGAAGAGACTCGTATGTGGGAAGGTATTGAGGAAGTCCGTGATGTTGATGGTTTAGGGAAGAAAGAGAATGGCTGGAACGTAGCAGAGAGTAGTTGTGATCATCTAAATGATAGGAGGAGGGGTTGGGAAGCTAGTGGTGACGAGAAAGCGAATTATACAATGTTTGGGGATGGCAGATGGGGCGAGGGAAACGATGAATGTGATAAGTCAGGAGAACAACAAAACAAGAAGGCAAAAGGTTATGAAAGTGTGCCAGCCAAAGAGGATGAAATGGTCGACAATCCTTGGGAAGCTAAGCTTAGTTGTAGAAAGGAGATAACAGAAGATGCTACTTGGGGAGGTGGTTCTGGTAAGGAGTGGGATGATAGAGGTTGGGGTATTGATGGATGGGGAAAGCGAGATTTGGAGATGAATGAATGGCGTCGTACGAGATGTAGTCAGGATTATAGGGAGCCAAAGAGTTATAACCCATGGAAACCTGGCTTCGTGCCTGACAATACAAATCGGAGAGATTATGGAGCTAGTGCAGGCGGTTGGCGAACAAGTAGAGTGAGTGAGACAAATCGAAGAGAATGGGATGTGAAACGATCCAGTGATGGTTGGGGTAGGCCAAACAGAGAAAGAGATGCATCATATGCCTACAACACTAACTACAGAAACTCAAGGCCTATAAGAGATGATTATCAGAACAGGAAGGTCAATTTCTCATCTAAGTAGGTCAATTAATCCATTGTTCTCGGGGATGTTGTGATGTTTTAGTTTAAGGTAAGTCATTAAGATGCTTATAGAAATTCAAAGGTAGGGTTTATCTTTAGTGCATATACACGAGTATGACTACCCTTTTTGATGATGATGTTTCATACTAAACTATTCAAAGTTTTTGCCTTTAGGACTGGAATATGATAATGTATCTTTCTAAGGTGGTTTTAATCACATTTCACCTAATCTCTTCCAACTTCATAAAGAAAGGCAAATGCACACATGTTAGCACTTCTGTTTTGGCTACATGCATCCCTTCAAAGCTTTCTCATCTCATTTTTATATTGAGGAAATATGCTTTTTGATTATTATGTTTTGGAATAAACAATGGTTATATGCTTCACTTTCAAACCTCCAGGTTGGTCCATTATGGTGGGTGCATCTGCTTGAATATTTTTAAAAAATAATAATTGGACATGGTTAAAGCATGATGGTGATTGATAAAGTTCTTAACTCTTGTTTTGATAATTGGACGGTGATCAATACTCAAAAAGTAGGCTGAACACAATAGGTTGTCCAACGCAGAAGCCATCATCCCATTGCTACAGTTTCAATACAAAGCAAAGGCAACACCAAAGCATGGGTCTTTATCACTTGGACCAAAACAGTTGGTAGACACAAAGGTTTCTGCTGATTGCATAACAAATCAATATCATTTATATCTTGGAAAATATAACACTAATTGAATTTACAAACTGAATAACAAATTACAAATTTAAACCAAAATGTATATGAAAACCCACAAAAAAAAAAAAAAAAACTTTCTACTCATCCCTGTTTTGCATCAACAATGTCTTAAAACTTGTTTTCTTCTTCTCTTCATCTACATTGTCTTGTTTTGGAACCCACCAAACCCTAATGCTCTTGTCAAGACTTCCACTGTAAAGCATGAATCCAGCACCAACGTTATTGGGAGAAGCTTGCAAGCATTTGACCGGACCTTCATGCCCCTGTATGACTCCGAATTTACAAAGCCTGCCACTCTCTTCTCTCTTCCACAGCCCAATGCTCTTATCAGCAGATCCACTACACACCATTTCCCCAACCAGACACATACACAGAACTGCCATCTTATGTCCTCTCATCTCAAACCCTAATCTCCATTCCTCAAAGTCTCCTCCTTTCTCACTCTTCTCCCATCCCATCACAAACCCATCTGACCCTCCTCCGTATACCCACTTTCCCTCGCCGGAAACCACCACCGAGTTCACCGAAACCTCCGCGTGACCCTCCAGTGTCGCCTTCAGAACATGTGACCAAGAAGAAGAAGAAGACAAAGACTTCCTCTTCTCTTTCCCCCAAATCTTGATCTTCCCGTCCGCAGAAGCAGAGTACACTCTGCCATCTCCGGCAACAAGACCGTTAATAGCATCATCATGTGCCTTGATCGACTCAAGACACTTAAGATCCGACAATCTCCAGACTTTAAGTGTCTTATCCCACGACCCTGAGTAGATTATCCCTGCGTGGACCGCAAGGCACGATATACTATCTGCATGTTCGATCCATAACCTCTTATGGTTCCTCCTCGTCTGAACGTAATTACTCTGTTTCATAAACTTCCCCAAGTAATCTTTCGTCGTGGGAAGCGTATCGACAAGCCTGAAAGCATTCTCGGAGCTTCTCCTTGATACTTTCCAGACTCTTATCCTGCTGTCTTGATGCGCCGTGAACACTTTGTTTCCCACGCTGACCAAAGCCTTCACTGACCCGTCTCCTTGTCCGAACTTGGTAAAGATCTTGAGATCTGGCTGTTGCCAGACGATGATGTCTTTCCCCTGAGACGCGCTCAGCAAGAACTCTCCGCAGAGGGCTAAGGAGGAGACAGAGCTTAGGTGAGCGGAGAGGACGGCGAGTGGCTTGTACCCGCCGGTGATGGGGGGAGGGAGAGTGGTGAGGAGGAAGCTTTTTGAGGAGGCGGAGGGGCTGAGAGAATCGTCGGAGTCAGTTCCGTTGTTGCTTGTGGTTGTGGAGGAAGAAGATGAAGACATCATCAAGACTCCTTCTTTTGGAATTGATCTTCTCACAACCATCGCATCAAGAAAGTTCAAGACTTGTTTTGGAGCGTGTGAGGGTAAATGTTGAAAGAGTATTTAAAAAGAAGTGGAAGGTGCAACGGCTACATAGGATGACAGATGGCATAGCCTCCTTTTTTGTTTTATTTCTTTTTGTTAAAAAATAGAAAATGATATTTTTTTTTCAGTTTTAATTCGTATTAAGCTATCATGGAATCTTTGTAATATAATGCATCAGTCTTGAACTTAATCTATATAATAACCGATTGGTCGTTGGTCTGCTGTTTTGACCAGTGATAGTAGCAGTTGATAATGTCGATAGTGTACCAATAAGGGTTACTTTGATTAAGGTAAAATATTGCTAACAAATGATTACTTAAGACGAAATTCTAGTAATAAGTTGGTTGTAATCTTTTTTACCCAAAAAAAATAAGAAGAAAAAAGTTGGTTGTAATAAGAAGACCTCGTATTTATTTAGTTGTTAGCGTTTAACATAAAATAAATGAGGTGTTAATTCTCAACTAATATTCCCAATACTGTTTAGAAAAAGCTTAACTTTTGTTTATAAATTGAAAGACATGATCAATGGATCTATATTCATATCAAGTTTATGCTTAATTAACCAAGAGCTCTTGGTTTAGTGGTAATGGAATTTCAGCTGGAGTGTCCGTCCTGGGTTCGAGTCGCCTTGGCCACCTTCCCGCCTATAACCGTGCGTGCCCGGATGGAAGGTCTCGTGGGGATTAGTCTGGGCTTACCGCCTGGTAGCCCCACGATTATCAAAAAAAAAAAAAAAGTTTATGCTTATTTATATTGTCCTTTTTCTGTTTGGATTCTGCCCTTATTATGTAACAGTAATGGTTTAATTATTGGTGGGAGAAGACAAATAATTTGTAAGGGAGCTCTGCCTACAGACACCTGATACAAAAATAGCAACATGTCTGACTTTTTTTTTTTTTGACATCGGCATCGTCTGTCTTGAAGGATCTCTTAGAACAAAGGATAATAAGAACAACTTTTCTTATTGCTTTAGAAACTGCTCAAAACTAAAGCTCACAATGTTTCTCATAGATCTCTTATGGAACACCTCTCCATAAGGTCTATATTTATAGTGAAGGACAATTCCCTTTAACATGTGGGATATGGAAAACACAAACCTAATCTAATAGAAAACTTCCTTTTCCTATTCTAGATTTCCTTTTTGTGTTTATCTCTTAACATATTAAACATCCAATAATATGTTAAGTTTCCACAAGCTTGGAATTACCCAACAATCACCCCCTTAATTCCAACTTGAATTAGGGAGATCAATTTCTTGAACTCCGATTAAGCTCCTCATTTGCTTGAACTTAATCCTTGCTAATGGCTTGGTTAGGATGTCGACCTTCTGCTCAACACCCGGCGTTTGCATGTATCGACTTAGTACACCAACTGTGTAACACACACCTAGTCTTGTGTGAAGTAGATACCCCAAACATCCTATGCTTCTTTTGAAATCTGTAGCATTTATATTGGGCTCATCTCTAGCCTTTGAGATCTTTGAGCTCAACTCCATTGCTACGTGGATCGTGTTACACACTTCCATCTTTGTGTCACACATGATTCCTTGAGCATAACTTTTCTCCTTTATCTTGATTTCGTCTGCTCCTTGAATCTTCTAGATCCACTTTAACCTTATAGGTTCAATACCAGGAGGTATATCCACAAGCTCCCATGTCTTGTTTCTTGTGATAGACTCCAACTCGGCTACCATCTCTTCAACCCATAAGTAGTTCGACATCTTTGACTCAGATGAGGTAAACTCTCCTCCTCCATCGGTGCAAGCTAGATTGAACATACATGAGGAAAACTCTCCTCCTCTATCGGTACAACCAAGATTGAACTTAGGTGAGCTAAACTCTCCTCCTCTATCGAAGTGAAATCTTTTGAACCGATAGAATGCCTCATTTTTCTTCTTCAGATGAGTCACACATTTTTCCGCGTGTGCTACACAACCAAATATCCTAAACTGCTTGATATTTGGTTTCTTCGATATGAGACATTCGTATGGCTTTTGATCCTCTTCATGGATCAACTCCAACGGTTTTGTCACACGAAACATGGCTTTAGTCGGAAGTGAGTCTCTGATTTGCTTCCCTACGAGACTTGTGTTACACACGCCTTCTCCGTGTGTTACACTTAGGAATGAGTGTCTAATCTGCTTCCCTGCTAGACATGCGTCACATACGCTTTCTTCGTGTGTTACACACGGCATTCCCACGACCATCTCCTTCTTTACCATGTTGTTCATCACGCCATAGCTTATATGTTCTAGTCGAGCATGCCACCTCCATGTTGCATCTTCAATTGAAGGATCTTCACGTCACATACGCTCTGATACCAATTGAAGGATCTCTTAGAACAAATGATAATAAGAACAACTTTTCTTATTGCTTTAGAAACTGCTCAAAACTAAAGCTCTCAATGTTTCTCATAGATCTCTTATGGAACACCTCTCCATAAGGTCTATATTTATAGTGAAGGACAATTCCCTTTAACATGTGGGATATGGAAAACACAAACCTAATCTAATAGAAAACTTCCTTTTCCTATTCTAGATTTCTTTTTTGTGTTTATCTCTTAACATATTAAACATCCAATAATATGTTAAGTTTCCACAAGCTTGGAATTACCCAACATGTCTCACATCCATTTTTTTTGGTAAAAGTCACCAACAATGAGTTGATCGTGGTAAAAAGATTGCAACTCTAACTACCGCCATTCGAGTTCAATTCACGTTGAGATGGAGTATTTACAATGTTTGAGTTCTCGGCTCACATCCATTTATACAGCGTCTATCTTAAACTTCCTCTTTAGTCAGCCTACCACCAAAGTAATGATTAGTGAGAGGAGCATTTAGGGAGTTATTTGATAATCACCTAGTCACATATTTGTGACCATTATGGACGGACATAAACATATATATATAAGAAGATACCCGCAATGTTTATGATTTAAGCCTCACACAGTGTCTCTGACCACTTGAAGTTGTGTATAGTTTTGTTTAAAACCGTCAAATGACAGATGTTATTCTTATCAACTATTTTGAGTATCATATATTTGATATCATACGTTGACTCTAGCTTTTCAACATGCAAGTCTAGTTATTCATTTAAAACTATCATTTAAAAGCATTTTCAACTCATTGTTATTTTTACGTCTAAGTGATATAATAGAAAAATATGTTTCAATTTATCTCTATTTTTTTCAAGAAAAAAATTATCTCCATTGAAATTTTCAACTACTGTGAACGATCTTCATGACTTTCAATCTCAAGCATGTCCCAAAAATTCAAAATACAAAGGCAGACACTTTTGCATGCGGTGTGCGAAATTAATCGTCTTATTTTTTTCATGTGGACACAGAGTTCTCCATTTGGTTAGCAAATCATTGAGTTTTTATGTTGTTATCAAAAAGAAAAAAAATACAAATTGCTATTTTTCCCTTGTTAACATGCAAGTTTAGTTATTCTTTTAAAACATTATGTAATATCATTTCCAACTCATTCTTATTTTCAAGTCTAAATGTTATAATAGAAAAAATATGTTCCAATTTATCTCTATTTTTTCATAATAAATATCTCATTTTCTTCTTCTATAATACAAATTGCCATTTTCCTCTATTATAAAGTTATATTTTTATTTATTTTCAATGGACCTTTAACTTTTAAGTTTTTATAATTATAACTAAAACAAATACTTTTAAAAAAATAAAGTTTTTATAAAAAAATAGAATCACGCTTTTATGTACATAATAGTCTTTATAAAACTTTAGTTTAAACAAAATTATAATTTTATATAGATCTTATAAAAATTAAAAGTAAATAAGGTTAATTTGTAACATTCACAAATAAAATGTACTAATTTTAAAATATTTTCTTTTGTTGAAAATAGAGTAATAGAGTAATACATTGAAAATGGTATAATAACAAATATCTTTCTAAGACCACCACATCCATCTTCTCTATCTACCATAAGATCTACTGCACTCATATCTTGCTAGGAACAACAAATATCTTTCTAGGATCTACGATTTTATGCTTTACCTCAAAAAGAGCTTGTGCTAAGTTTTATGATATTTTAACTGAAAATCGATTTTTGGTTCTTGTAACGCTCCGACCGCCCACAGCTAATGGTAGGCCTGGGACGTATTATCCGGGATCCGGATTCGATCCGAGATCCGTCCCGGATCCGCTCCGAAAATAGGATATCCGGAGTGCCCGGATCCAAATCCAGATAGTAAAATTTTGGATCCATCCAAACCGGATCCAAATCCGGATATCTTAATTTTTAGGTCCGGATATCCGGATCCGGATCCGTGTTTTTAAAATATATTAAATTTTTAATTTTATTAATAATTATATTTGATATATTAGTATTTATACATAAAATATATTTTTAATATTATATTTAAATTTTACTAATATTATATGTCATATATATATTCATAAATTTTGTATAAATATTTAATTTATATTTTATTTTTAGATTTTTTATATTTTTAAAATATTTTTTATTTTATTTTTAATTATTTTTTACGGATCCGGATCCGAATCCGGGTATCCGCGGGTATCACAATATCTAGACGGATATCCGAAGTCCGGATACCCGGAAGACGCGGATCCGGATCCGGATACTAAAATCACGGATCCGGCGAATCCGGATCCGGATCCGGATATCCTAAAATACCCCGGATATCCGGTCCGTCCCACCCCTAGCTAATGGGCCATCCACACCCGTTTTCTCGGTGCGTGGGCCCCATCCCGTTCTAACGTCGGTGCATTATTTTTTCAAGTCTCGAAATCATTGTTTAGTGACCCTGCAATCACCACCCGTGCTTTGGCCTCACTTACACGGTATCGCGAATCACTTCCCGATAGGTCACCGTCCTTTCACTACTCCAGCCCAAGCACACTTAACTCTGGAGTTCTAAACGGATGTGTGACGAAAAGGGTAAGTCAACTTTGATGACATAGATAGTCAAATCAATTCACTTAAGCCTTTTCATATATCACAACTCGGAATGTTCCAGTTCTGTCCATATTTTTTACTAGGT
The DNA here is from genome assembly GCA_905132885.1 of Moricandia moricandioides. NCBI lineage: Eukaryota > Viridiplantae > Streptophyta > Magnoliopsida > Brassicales > Brassicaceae > Moricandia > Moricandia moricandioides. The sequence goes on from CAJHQQ010001793.1 coordinate 56,096, forward strand.
GATACTTACGTGGACGTGTATATATTTATAAAATAATTCAATATTAATATCATTTGCGGGAGAAGACAAAATACTTGTATGTGTACTCTGCCATTTCATACAGAAATCAAGATAATATTAAACATAAACTAATGTGATGAAAAGAACATTTAGTTATCATTTGTTAAAAAAACAGCTGAAAAGGTAAATCGAATGTAAACATGTGGGGGAAGCAAATGAGATGTTCACGTGACTTTGATTATAGATCGTATCTTATCTAACAGATCAAACATTCCCTTGTTCTTTCTTGATTTGTTGAGTTGTCTGTATTTGGCAAGTGCTATCACAAGAGAATAGATCTAAATCAAGGCATGGATCTAGATACCTAAATGGCAATTTCTGATATATTACACGAACATAAACTTTATCTTTAGTCAGTGTACCACCCAAGTAGTGATTAGTGAGAGCAAGAACAAACTATATTTTCAATAATTAACTCATAAAATTTCTTATTTTCTATAATAAAACGATTTAATTTAGAAAAATATAGACTAACAACATATTGTCAATCATATTAGCATAAAAAACTCTCCTCTCTTATCTCCTTTCTATTGGTAAGACAAAGAGGTTTCTTATATCTATAGCAGCCGACCAGCCGTGTTGTCTTTAGTTTGGACGACAAGGAGGCTTAACGTAACAATTGCAGTCATGATGGTCTTTAGTTTGAAAAATAACGTCAATATATTTGCAGTACTCAAATTTGTGAGGTGACTTTACTTCGTTATGACACCTTGCAGGGCCACATTTTTCAGGAAACCTACCATACCATCTACACGGTACTTAGATTTTTAAATTGACATCATACGATTAATTGAAAACACGATTAAATGAAAACATTATAATTTGATCGGTTTTAAAATGTGACCTTGATAAGATGCCGTGTATTCAAATGTCACTTAATGCCACTTGCAATTAGATTTGGTAATTAAATTAATGATTAGACAAAAGCCTTAATTTAAACAAAATAAAAACATTAGTACTATTTAGTTATCGAGGCCTCTTGAACTTAACGCGAGTCTTATATAATAACCGATTGGTCGTTGGTCTGTGTTTTTTGACCAGTGATAGTAGTAGTTGATAATGTCGATAGTGTACCAATAAGGATTATGTTAATTATGATAAAATATTGCTAACAAAAGATTATTTAAGACTAAATGCTAATAAGTTGGTTGTAATAAGAAGACCTCGTATTTATTTAGTTGTTAGCTTTGTAACATAAAATACATGAGGTGTATTGGTTCTCAACTAATATTCCCAATACTATTTAGAATGAGCTTAATTCTGTTTATAAACTGATAGATGAATCATATCGATTATATGCTTATTTGTATTGTCCTTTTTTTGTTTGGACTTTACCCTTATTTGTATATATGTAACGTGCATGGTGTTGTTATTATTGGTAGGAGAAGACACATAACTTTTAAAGGAGCTCTGCCATCTTAGTGCAGAAATTAAGATATCAGCTGTAAAATTAAACATAAAGTAGTGTGATGAAATAGAAGATCTAGGGATATTAATAAAAAAAAATAGTTGCAAAGTAGATCGAATGTAAAGATGTTGGGAAGTAAATGAGAAGTTCACGTGAGTCTGATTATGAATCATTATCTTATCAACCAGATCAAACATTCCCTATGGATCTAGATACCTAAATGGCAATGTCTGACTCACATCCATTTACGGGTGTATCACACGCATGATCTTAAACTTCCTTTTTAGTTAGCTTACCACCAAAGTAGTGATTAGTGAAAGTATCATTTAGGCATTTATTTGATAACTACCTTACCTAGTCACGTATTTTTGACCATAACGGACGGACACAAACACATATATAAATATCCACAATGTTTTTTTTCCAAGTTTTTCATGATTTTGTTCACATGAGAATAAATTTATTCAAAATCAACCTTGAATTTTCTCATGATTTTGGACTATGTGGTCTCAATTTTTTTGTAATGGTTTTTGTTAATATTTTTACGATTTTCACTTAACAATTAAAAAATAATATAATTTTTGTGTTTGTGGATGTGTTTTTCCTACATGGATTTTAAGAACAATATACTTGGTGTCTCTAAACTAAGTATTTTTTTGGTAAAAACTAAACTTAAGTGTTATGAGCAGAATGAAAGAAATTTTATGTTATAAAAACAATTTAATTTAATAAAATTACAAAATTAATAAAACTAAACTTTTGAATAATAAATAATTTTCTATGTAATTTAAAGTCCTTAAATAATAACAAAGGATTCTAATTAATAAACCAATAACAATAATAAAAATTCATCTACCAATAACTTTCGTAAATTGTAATGAAGAAATTTTAATTCTTAGGTTATCTTTCGATTTGGGCTTAGTTTTATGTCGGCTCGAGATAATTTCTATTGGGTTTATTTCGTTTAAAGCCTAGTGGGGTATCATTCAATACTGCTTCTCTAAGTTTTAGTGTATGTATATATGTTTTTGCTAATCTTAATTAATGGTAGTTAGTTAATATTAGGATTTAAGATCGATAGATCTTTGAGAATGTGTTGCATTAAGCAAAAATCACATTTTGATTTGTTTATTTTTTAGTTAGAAATATTAAGTTAGTTAATGACTTAAGCTAACAATTCACATTTTTTGCATCATAGGGATAAACTATTATGTCTGGTTTTTGGTTCCTAGTCTTATTTTATTAGTAGCCATGATTGGGGCTATAGTACTGACTATGCATAGGACTACTAAGGTGAAAAGACAAGATGTATTCCGACGAAATGCTATTGATTTTAGGAGGACTATAATAAGGAGGACGATTGACCCACTCACGATCTACTAAAGGGCAAGTAGCTTGATTGGTTCGAATCCAATTCGCGAGCAGATGAGAAATTGTTGCACCGTGGACTCTGATTCAGTAGAGGCAGCAAATCCTTTTCTATTCTACGATCTGATCTTGTTTGTTGCCCGATTTGAAATCTCCCTTATAACTCCTTCTGGGCGTCCAGCTAAATAAAGTGAGGCTCCAAGGGAGAGTCTGTTGGGCTATTGAAGTTAGCAAATGAGCTAATTGGTATATCCAGCCGTATATTCCCTTGATCGACGACGGAATCATAACATTAAATATCTTTCAAGATCTACACCTTGACGAATGCGTTCATGTTTGAATATCACTCACCCACATACATGGGCTTGGGCTGGAGTTGCTCTTAGTATCATTATAATTTTTTTGAAAAATTGCTAAAGTACCACAAAATAAATATTAATTTTCAAAAATATATTCAATCAAAAATATATTAACTAGATTTATACTTTAGTAATTATTGTTTAGAGTTTAGTGTTAAAAGAATAGAGTTAAATTTATAATTGAATATTTTAAAAAACTAGTTAGTCTATTTTCATCAGTATTTTGAAAATAATTATTTATTTATGATAAATTTTAAAAAGTAATATCAAACTTGTGGTAAAATTAAAATTTTCTTTGAATTTTTCAGAGTATGATTTACTTTGTGTACCCAAAAAATCATTTTATAGGCACCCAAAATACCATGACAGAAGGCAATGTTTCTGGTTCTTGTTTCTTACAAGTTTCATTATTAGTTTTTTTTTTCTAGACTCAATATTCTGAAAAGGATGTATAACCTGTCTAAATAATTTTCTTCAGTATGCATTATTAAAATCTAAAGAGACAAAAAAAAACTAAATTTCAACTTGATTGTATAATACGACTTTTAAAAACTTGACTTCTCAAACCCGAGCAATACTTCAACAAGATCCTAACGTGCATGATGTGTAATCAAAGGTTTTAAATAAGTGAAAAAGCCTTGAAGTCAATAGTTTGAATAAAGACGCATGACTTGGAGTCGTGCCCATGAAAAAAAAAACTAAAAAATATGAAAACGCAAGGTCATTTACGTTGACCTTGACGGAGAGCATAGAAAAAAAAAAGATGTGTGAGGTCATGTAGCTACTTAAAACAAGGTTGAACGCTCTCTTTCTTCTTCACCATCTTCCTCCTTCACAACGCAAACCAAGAGAAATCTTTAATCATCAAGAAGAGCTTTGACTATTCTTTGTGATCAAAGATGGCTGATGCTTTTACCGATGAGCAGATCCAAGAGTTTTATGAAGCTTTCTGCCTCATCGACAAAGACTGCGATGGTCTGTCTGATTTTGTTTTCTTTTGTCTCATATTCCATACACAGTTTCTATATTAGTCCTGATCATTTTGGATGCGTGTGAAAACAGGGTTCATCACGAAAGAAAAGCTAACGAAAGTGATGAAATCGATGGGGAAGAATCCAAAGACGAAGCAACTTAAAGAGATGATGAGCGATGTTAACATCTTTGGCAACGGTGGTATCACTTTTGATGATTTCTTGTATATTATGGCTCATAACACTTCTCAGGTATGTATGTATATATACACTTAATAAAAAACATTTAATATTATAGTAAATGGTTTAGAGAAAAAGAAAAACTAAAGTGAAAATAATGTCGGTTTAGGAATCGGCGTCGGATGAGTTGCTTGAAGTATTCAGAGTGTTCGACAGAGATGGAGACGGTCTCATATCTGCATTTGAGGTAACAATATATACAAACTAAAACGTAATCTTTTTATTAGTTTAACCAAAAAGTTACATGATCAAAACATAAAGAAGAACACCTTAAGATCGACATAAATTTCTTTTTATCATTGACATAGATTTTAAAGAAAAAAATAATCTGTTTTTTTTTATTAAAAATGTAAATATACATTTATACGTCTTAGGTTAACTAATCTTAGAATTATGGGATGGAGTTTTGAAGGTGAAGTTTAAAATTTAAAAATAAAAAATGTTAAAAAAATTTAAAATCTATTTGAAAGATTTCCACTAGCATAAAATATTTATATAGTAAAGTGGATTGCTACAACAAAAGGAAATATATTAAATAGTTTTTGGGTATAACTTAAAAATAAGAGAGCATTAAATTTTATAAATCCCCACAAATAAAATAAAATAAAATAAGATAAAAAGATGGGTAAAACTCAATGCAGTTGGGAGAAGGTATGAAGGACATGGGGATGAAGATAACGGGAGAAGAGGCGGAGCATATGGTGCGAGAAGCCGATCTCGACGGCGATGGTTTTCTATCTTTCCACGAGTTCTCCAAAATGATGATCGCTGCCTCTTATTAGCATTTTACAGCCATTATATATTTAAGGGTTTTGCACTTTGTATAACTACTTCTCAATATGTTTAAGAGAGATCATGTCATATGTTAATATGCTTTTCTCGCATAATAAACACTCTTGGACCCCATATAAAGAAGAAAATGTTACTTTGTTATATGTTGAAAAAAAATACGTGATGTTGATCTAAATAGCAATTAAGGCCTCGTACTTCTTTTTTCTTTTTTTAAACAAGAGGTAATACTATTGTTGGAGAATACTTAGGATTCTTGATCAGCTAAGCTAAGGGCAAAGTGTATCACGTTGTTGGAGAGTTTACTTTCATCTTATATTATGGATTGTGACTTTCAAGTTGCCTTTTGGCAAAAATCTGACACCACAATCAAAAAATCAAAAAATCTAGCTGGGCCGAATGCATGTGTAATACGTATATGTGCTCAACAATTGGTTTTCATTACAGTTAAGCTTATAGTGCAATCTAACAACATCTAGACTTTGCTACAGTTACTCTTATAGTATCAAACTAATTATCAGACGAGATCGTACAAATATTATATTAGCTTTTGAATAAAGGCTTATAGCAGATATTTACCACGAACTGTGAGATATGTATTCCCTCTATTTTATAAATATAGATTTTTAATATTTTTAGATTACTATAACAAATATATTATTTTGTAATTTTAAATTTTTAATAATTTGTAATTAATAGTAATTCAAAAAAGTTAATTTTTTTTTTGAAATTTACAACATTTTAATAGAAAACATAAAAATATATTTTTATGAAATAATTTTTTTTCTAAAACATTTATCTAACAACTAGCAGAAGTATTAAATTAAATATAATAAATTAGCAATTTCAATCCTGGTTAAATGACTCAGCACTTCCGAGCTTTGTATAAATGTTGCACACGTGTCTCAAATCATCCAAAATCACGTCATGACGAACTCGTTAATCATGGGAAAGTGTGCTCCAATCGATGACTGTTTTCACTCATATCAAGTTTTTTCTAGTTCAAGCAGTTCTTTTTTTGTGCAACAAGTGAAGCAGTTCATCGATTAGCTAGGAGCATGTATGCAACTTATATTCTTACAACATGCTGAGATTTTAGAAACCGTAAATATTTTTATTAAATTTTTAATAAATATATATAACAAGTTGAAGCCTATGTCTATGTATTTTACCACAAATTTCATTGAACTATAAATACGATGATAAAGAGATGGTCTCGGGAAACGTATAGCTGTTTTGTAAGACTTTGTTAAAAACTATACTACTCCACCTGTTTCATAAAGATCTACATTTTAGAATTTTTACGCATATTAATAAAACATATGAAATTTGAATTACCAATACATAATTTTCTGTAACTTATGATTTCCCATAACTTTTAGCCAATAGAATTTTAATAGCTTTATAAAAGTTTACAATTTATCATTAATTACTGCATTGAAAATGTAAAAAATAGAAAATTTTGAAACAACATTTTTTGCTAGAATATGAATCTTTTAGGAACGGAGGGAGTATAAGTTTTGTTTTTTTTTTTGGTAAAATTATATAATTTTTGGTTAGCCTAGTAGTTTGATAGATATCGGCATAAGGATCATTGAAAAGGCCGTATTTGCTTGATCTCTTATTAAGGCCTAGAATAAATATTGGACCAGTATAGACCCCAAGAACATAAGGTTTGTCAGACAGAGGCAATCAAAAAGTTCGACCATAAAAATAATTCAGCTATATTTTGTTTAATATTTTAATATATAAATTTTTATACTCATTTACTGTTCAAACTAATTATTTTACATATTTTAATAAAAAATATTAATGAGAATAAAAAAAACTTAAAAGCTTTTTTTAAATTCAATTTTTTTTAAAAAAAATTCAAATTTAATATTGTTTTAAGAATAAAAATAACTAAATTCTAGATAAGAATTAAAATTGAGAGAAACTTAACTTTGAATATAATAACTAAACTAGTTTTGAAATTCAGAAAACAAACTACAATTACAATAAAAACTAAAATAATATTATAATTTTTTTCGGATTATCCACACATTAGTTACTTTTCCTCTTAAATTTTAAAGCAAAATTAAGAAATTTTTAAATTCTTTTAATTTTAGTGATTTTTAAAAAAATTGTTAAAACTTATTAATATTTTTGATTAAAAAATATGATTTGAATATTAAAATAAGCATAATTTAAAGTAAGTAAATTAAATTGAGCTAAATAATTAATTTAAGTAATAAAATTAACATCTAAAAATTTTACGTATTAAAAAAGTTAACAAAATTTACTTATGGTATTTTTAAAGATTTTTTTTTCTAAAAATTTAGCAGCTTTAGATAATAATTTAGGGATAATTTGAAAATACAGTATTTTATGAATTTAAATTCAAAAAATATACATTTATTTTGTTTGAAAACTGCACTTTAAGATATGTGATAAGACATTTTGACCAAATCTAAACTAAATATTATATTATCTGATAATTCAAAATATGTAAACTAAAGTTATATTAATTATTTAATATTTAACTTTACCATTGTATAAATATTTATAATTAGTTAAAAGTTATCTTTGAACATAAATTTTATATAAACCTTAATTTTACATACCAAAATTATCACTTTCTTTAATAATGTAGAATTGTACATATTAAAAAAATTATTTCACCTAATTTGCAGCTTTCTATCTGTTGAATGATGATAAAATTAGTATTAAAAAAAGACACAGTTCCAAAATATACTAACTATTTTCTAAAAATCAAATAAATAACATGGAACAATTAAAAAATCTAGAAATAATGATGTCAAACAAGAAAATCTAGAAATAATAACTAAAGATAGACCAATTATTTTTTAATCAAATAAATAAACTGAAAATTTTGAAAGAAGGACCATGTTTTTTCAACACTTGGGAATAAAAAATATAATACATTCCAAAAACTACCTTCTAAAAAGTTAATAGGTAGATGTGTTTAGTTTTATAGAAGTTAACTAGATTTTGATCCGTCTTTTCAAAGACCGGATTTATTTTTGTTTTAAATTATTTTTGGGAAACTTAATTTTTATACTTCTATTTTTTGGTATGATATTTATGTTTAATATTAATTTTTTTTTAATTTTCGATAATTATATGAAATATGTCAAGAAACAATAATATAAGTTAGTGGATTCTTAAAATTATGGAATTAAAGTAATGGTTTATTTTGTAAGAGTTAGAAAATATATGATTTATTTTTTAAATAGATAATATTAGAAAATAATTGTTGTAATACAAATATATCAATAGGTGATAATATTGTTTTAATAGAATAGATTTGTTTAAGGAAACAAAAAGATAAGATAATGAAAAGATAAAAAATATCCAAACAAAACGAACATTTTATCCTACACTGCGGTAGATGTTCAATCATTTAAAATTTGTTTTCGATTTTCTTTTTCTTTTTTTGGTAAAAGGTTTTCAACTAAAAAGTGTTATCGCACGTTACAAAGTCAAATTTAAAAGTGTAGTCACATGTTCCGAAAACAAAAACAACTAATGAGTAACAAAATTACGAGTGTTTGTGTAATGATATGTTGTTGGACTTATGAAACGCATTAAATCTGAACTTATATATATCTCTTCCTTTCAATTTAAACGATTTGTAGCGTAAAATTTTTCTGTTTCAAAATAAAATCGTAACTGGTTTTGTGTTATGATTTCAACGCAAAACTTATCAATTTCATATGCTATTTTATGTTTTCATTGGTTGAAATTTGATTAAATTTATAGGTAATAATGTTTTATTTAGAAAATATGTAAAATTAAATGTCTAAAATGACAAACAAAAATAAAATGTAGGGAGTATAATTTACGCAATAAACGCACTATCGTATCTCGGCCTAATCTCCAGTGCTCTTCATGTGGTTCTGAGGTGACGGTGATATAACGGTGGTTGACGGGTTTTTCAGGTGTCTTAGCTCCACTGTCTAGATCTGTGAGGACCGGATTTTGTCTTGTTCCCTCCTACTTTGCTCTGGCTCCCATTCTATATCCACGACGGTGGTGGTTTCTAGTTCCAAATGATGCGGTGGATATGGTTTCAGGTGAAGATGTGAGACGTGGGGACGAGTTTTTTTCCTGTTGCAAATAATTTGTTAAAATGGTGACACTTGAAAAAGCAAGAAAACTGATCATAGATTTGGACATGACATTTGCTATCCATGTGTATAGTGCTGCTTTAACGAGGCCACACCTGCTCTATCTCCCATGCAATGCATACCCAGACATCACACGACTCCCTTACTCTCCTTTCCAAACTATTGGGTCCGAATAGAATATGCCAATACACAAAACCAAAAGCTGAATATATAATCATATCAGTCACAATCATATAACAACAAAACTTTGAAAAAAAACAATTTATATTTCTATCACTTTCTCTTAAACCTCTAATTGCTTGGCGCCGCTCAGCCAGTGGCGACTTCCGCCGAGTTTGTTGTTATCGTCGCCGAGTTTGTTGTGATCGTAATCGTATTTTTCTTTCTGTATTTTGTGTTGTGTTTGTAGTTCATTTTTCTTTGTATGTTTAATACTACTAATACATCTCTGTAATTTCTGTCATAAACTTGAAAATGGTAATATAATTTTAACGAGTTTATCGAAAAAACAATAAAACTTTTTTAAATCTAAATAGTAAATTCTTTTATCGTTCTTACTCCTTTAACTCAGAGCCGGCCCTTAGGCCAAGCCAAGGAAGCAATCGCTTCCAGCATTTTTATTATAAAGATATTTTCAGCCACAATCTTTTTAAATTATTCTTTAATCTAGTGGTAAAATCTAAAAGTTATAGTCTTTCTTCGTCTAACTAGGGTTCGAAACCCCACAAAATTAGCCATTTTTTTAATTTGTTTCTAGCCATTAATTTCTTAAGACCGATATCATATAAGTTTGAAGAAGTGATCATAAACTTGATCATTTTTTTTAATTTGCTTTTAGCCATAGATTTCTTAACTTTCCAGATAATGACAATATCATATAACAACAAAAAGGTTTTAGCCTAATAATAAAAACCATATCGTTACTATATAAATTTTAACTTTGCAGATAACTACCTAAAGATATAACAACAAAAGGTTTTTTAACCTAAATTGTTTCAAAAGAAAAAAGTACCTAAATAATAAAACCCATAGTTACTATATAAATCTCTACCTTTGCAGATAACTACCCAACCATATAACCTTTAGTAGAAGACAGTGGGTCCAATGCCTCAATTCATGTATGGCGAATCTCCTTTTAGGGTAAAGTAGATGGGATATGAAGACGACCTGTCTACTTTTTAGAAATTATGGGGATCACAATCGGAACTTTTAATCATTGTATTGCCCATGATATTAAATTTTCCCTTTCTTTTTTCTTTTAACCAAAAAAAATCATGTTCCTCTATTCGTTTTCGAAGGTAATAGCATATTGGGTATTAGTTAGTTGAACTTTGTTTCGAAAATCAACTTAGTTATACCGTTTTTGCTTGTTAACCGAAGAATCATATACCAAAGGCCAACCTAATTAATATTTGTACGTAACTTGTGTATAATGATGTATATAGATTGGTGTATTTACGGATTATAGCCGTTTTAAAGGTCATGAACACTCAAGTTTAGTTAGTGCTCAGTTACAGAAAACCCACGCATGCGTTTGAGTAGATGCTCTTGATGTTGTTCTATCCACATCGTTTATATAAGTTGTTGCCATATGAATTTACTTTAGACTTTACTAGAATCACACCCACCCTTTGAAAGGGCGGGTATATATATTTTTTATTTTTTTTTTGAAAAATTTAATTTTTATTTTTTTATTTTTTATAATTATATTTATGTTTAATCATTTATTTACCAATAATATAAAATATTTAATGTTATTAATATAAAAGAATATGTTTAATAAATAATTGGACCAAACATTTATCAGTAGATCATGATCATATTTTAATAGAATAGAATATAAATGACTTAATGTTATTAATATAAAGAATAATACATGTTTAATAAATAATTAGACCAAATATTTATCAATAGGTCATGATCCTATTTTAATAAAATAGATACATATCTAATTTATTTTTTACTTACACATATGTATAATTCTGATAGCAGCAAGTACTAGATTTATGTCCGCACAATATGTGTGACTTACAAATTATGCATCCCAAGAACAGTGGATGCAAATGACTTGAGTACCATGCAACTTTTAGGCAAACACATGTGTCGGAGACTGTAGATCTGCGAAGGGCCAATGTCATAGTACATATAATGTGTGGTGTGATATGACAACCCATTTACATTGTCTGCCAGGATATCACACTTAACATTTTCAGTCAACGAATTATATTTACGTAATTTACGAGTTACCAACGATACATATAAGCTATACGAGAATATATTGACAGATGCATGTGGTCTAAAGGAGTGTAAATATTAGAACATTGATGTAAATTTATATGGAATCTTGGTTATATCTCCATTCTATTTTTTTTTTGGGGTGGGGGGGTTGTCAAATCTCCATGCTATTTAACTTTGATGATTCTGGTTGGGTTTCAAATATCTTTATTTGGTCTAACCAAAACTTTATTTGATGTTACGATCAAAACCTTAATTATTATTTATTCGCTTTAGAACAGATTAACTATTTAAAAAAGGTATTGTAAATTATAGATCTTATTAATATACTTTATAATCTATCTCTTAAGTTAAAATAACATAGACAAAACTGAATATATTGCCAAAAAAACAACAATTAAATGTTAAAAATATAAAAAATGGAACAAGTACTAATTTTACAACGGCTATTTAGCTAAAAATATACTCAAAATATGCTATTAATCTATAAACATCTAATTAGTTTCACCTTCCCAACCAACGACCGAATTGTAATGATTGTTTGAATAAAATAAAATATGATTAGATCATGCATGCACGTGTTAAAATATGAAACGATGTTTTTTTATTATGAGTACTCGAAGTATATAAGTTTAAGATATCTACTGGGATTTTTAATTTAATATATGATATTACAATACTTTTGCTCACGAGAAAATTAATGTCTTCATCCGCGACTGTAAACAAATTTCTGTTTCCGTGTAAGATAATAAGGAGGATAGGCAAAGGGATGATGCTCCATTGTAAGTTCCAAATTAAAAACTAATAGTAATTGTTTTTTCTTTCTGGTTAAAGTTGAACTGTTAGTACTCAGCATGCGATACAAAAAGTTAATATAGATCAACAACGGGTAAAGTTGTAACATCCTTTGAAAACCTGCAACTCCAAAAATCTTAAATACATATGGTTTTTAGAGCACCTCTAATGCACGGTTCTAGTTTCGGGGTTCTTAAAATAAGCTTAAATACATATATGCAATATATATTTATATTAATATTTTAATAATAAGTTCTTAATTTTATGAGAAACTCAGTGAAACCCAAAGTATCTCTATAGAAAAATTTTAGATTGAGTTTTCCGTAGATTTAAGAACCTCACAATTAAATATTAATCTAATATATATATATATTTGAGAACTTTAGAGCTAGAACTTTCCATTAAAATAAATCATTGGATATTTGATATAATTTTCTTTTGTAATATACGAGAATCTTATCAGTTTCCCATGTTTAACCCACTAAAAGGTATTTGTATTCTGTTAGTAATTGAACATATATATATATATGTATTTTGAGAACTTTAGAACTTGAACTTTCCATTAAAATAAATCATTGGATATTTGATATAATTTTCTTTTGTAATATACGAGAATCTTATCAGTTTCCCATGTTTAACCCACTAAAAGGTATTTGTATTTGTTCAAAAAAAAAAAATTCTGTTAGTGATTATTTTATCTGTCCCGAATGTGTGATTGATGCGATGTTTAGTCAATTTCATTGTTCACGGTACAGTAATCTTGTGGTGGCATTCGAGTAATGTGATGCCATTGTCATCATAACACGGACCACATTAAATGTCCTTGTAGGCAACATTCTATAACTATGATTGTGTTCTTCACCAAATTAGATAACTTATTATTGATCAAAAGATCACATCACACATATTCAAAACTTTTATCTTCGAGTTTTCTTTTCTTCTTTGCCGCACCTCCAATTATAGATCCAATAGCTTGCACCAAAGTTACATTACCTCATTGATACTTAAACCATATACAATTGGTTGTAAAAGAACGTTGGACCAGGACCTGATTTAAAATTATGAGAGTTTGAAACATTTTAAAAAAAAATTAAGATCAGAATAACGGAAGGATGACATCATGAAACTGTAAGACACCTCAACCGATAAGCAGAAAAATCATTCATAACGAAGTTGAGTGATGAAGAGTGAAAGAAAGAACCTTTAAAATACATTTCTTTATAATCTCTCGATCAAATATAGATGATTTTCATTCGACCACATATAAATCTTATGGAATGAGAAGTGTTTTCGAGTTCCTTTGGATATTGTTTAATATTATATTTCCTTTGGACACTTAGTAAAAAGAACTTGTCTATTATGTTTGTTTTTTTATAAATTCACTAACGATTCGATCCAATATGTTTAGCGATAACATTCTCAGGACCGGTCAGCAGAACTTTTGTTTACCACTTCCACTAGCAATTAAATTTGACTCGACTCTTATGTTGGCGATGAAATTACGTCATTGGTCATATGTTACAAACTCAGTAAACTATCGCTGTTAATTACTAATAGAACCGCATCAACTTTTAACTAGAGACAAATCTATACTTTTGTAGTAAACTCTAGGCTTGGACATTTGGGTGGGGTTCGGTCGGTTCCTTTCGAATTCGGATCTTTCGGGTAAGAAAGTTTGGACCCATATAGGTACCTATAGAATTTGGAGTCGGTTTCAGAAAAGTTATTTTCGGGTTCGTGTCGGATCTAAAATTATTGAACATCGATAGTAGAGAGTTCTCGAAGAATATAAGAAAACTTTTAATTTTATTAGTGTTTTTGGTACTTGACCGGTTCTCAAATTCGAGTCGGGTTTAAGTCGGGTCTATTCGAATCCGAATCTTTCGGATATGAAAGTTTTGGACTCATATAAATACCTATAGAGTTTCGGATCGAATGTATTTTGGATTGATTCCAGGCTCGGGAAAACGGGTCCGGGTTTTTGCCCATGCCTAGTAAACTATGTATATTTGGCCATATAATAAAGTATAATTAGTGAAGTAAATCATTTTATTAGCAACAATCAAATACTGTAGCGTCCTCTCACATACAAGTTTAAGCATTGATTACTGCGTTTTACCACATGTCAATTAACCTAATGTGCACGCTACCACAATCGAATGGTATATCGATGCAGCACTTTAGAAATAAAAATATTGATGATTTGTAACAAGCTAAACTCCTAGAAATATAAACAAGGTGATCTCAAATCCAACCTAGAAATAAGTGCAAGAACTAATCTTTTAATCTATAGCTAAAGATGGATCCATGGGCAAAGATAATCGATATCGGATGATCAAGGTTCAGTCTAGGATGTTCAAACAAAACAATCAACAAGTTTATAGGTCTAGAACTAATAAAATAGACTAATTCACGGTCATGACAATAGTTTTTATGCTAATCAAGCATTAAACATCAACGGTCGTTGGCCTAACACAATCAAGCATGCATGAATCACAAGTCTACTAACCATCTAGCAGTCCTAACATCAAAGGTCTTTGATTATTCATGCTAGAGCAATATCAAGTTGATTCAGACATTTTAACAAACACTTGTGGTGCATAAAATGTTTACAAATCTAGATTAGACTTGATCACTCTAAACTAGCATTAAAAACACTTAATAAGCATAAAACAATGTTAATCAAGCAAGAGACATCCTAAACATCCACCTAATCACCCTAATCTACGTAACCCATAGATCACAAAGTGTCTACTCAATAAACTTCATGAGAAATCTTAAATCTATGTGAGATTTAAGGCTAATCATATTAATGAACAAAAGAAACACAAATATAAAATGAAATACTTGATTAAAATGATCAAAAGATTCAAGCTTTAATAATATTAAACAAAGTCTTAGAGAGAAAATGAGATATTTTAGGGTTTTTGGGATCTAAAACTATATATAGAGAGGTAAAATCTGGTCCAATCGCTAATTGCAAACGCTGGTCGCTGATCGCAAACGCTGCGATTAGCGTTTGGCCGCGATTTCACAATCGCGTTTGGCCTTCTTCTTCTTCCCGAGCGGCTTCTTCGCCCCGCTCCGTCTGGTCGCTGCCGGATTCATCCTTTTGCGAGCGGTATTGCTGACCCGCTTCCACAAGCCGCTCCAAGGTCGCTACGTTCCCCGCGGCTACGTTGGACCGGTGTATCTAGCCGCATGAGATTGCACGAGCTTCGTCTTCGTCTCCTTCGTTTCAAGCTTTAATCGGCGTCGTGGCTGAGCTTGTGCTCCGGATAGAAGAACTGGTGCTGGTGCTTTCTAATCCACCGTGGTATGGCTCTTCTTCATCCTCACCGTGAGTTCTCCATGTCTTTGCTCCACCACGGGCTTTCTCATCCAAGCCACATCCTCGCCGTGGTCTCCGATGCTCAAGTTTTGTCGTGATGGCCGCCGGAACCGTCGGATGAAAGTCGCAGACCCAAAGGGAAGCTTGTCGTGAGCTCCAATGGCTATTTTCAGCCGTTTTGCAAGACAGGTCCTCAGACTTCTTATTTATTTCATTTCGACCCCCTACTTTCAGTATGTGAGAAACAACCTCGCGAATCAAACCCAATAATTTTAGTGTTGCAATCTGGCCCTCTGTGTATTTGCAGAATGGTCCACTGGATTTTATTTCTTTTCAGTTTGGCTTCAAAGTCTTGAAAGTTACATATTAGCCCTTGATTTTTGCCTTAAACTTCCAATTGTGCATTCCTAACCCTGTAAAAGTAATTATGTATGCAAATGCAATATAATGACCTAAATGCAACCTATAATGATCCTAACAAGCTAAAATATGAATCTAAAACTCACTAAAATCAAGAGATATCAAGCATGTAACAGAGATCACAGTAAGTGGAGTAAAGATGAATCAAGATGATCCTGTTCACAAAAAAAAAGAAAGATGATATATCGTTTTCTGGGATACGTTTAGTGGGAAGTCCAGTAAACAAAAGGAAAAGATTTGTCAGCTACACGAAGTTTACCCTAATATGGTGGGAAACCATCCATGTTTATAATATGTTAACAACTACACGAATGTTTATGTTAATACATACCACATATACGAAGTAAATGATTACATGGTGGGAACTACACAATCGAGTTTAATTGATTCTAAGAAAAGTTAATGGGAGTCAAAATGTAAATTAATCAAAAAATCAAATTTTAAAACAAAAGGAACTAAGTTTTAGAAAAAAACATTGTTAGCATTAAATTTTGAATTGAGTAAAAAAATATAGAAAATAGTTGACAATAAAAATAAGAAATTTATAATTGAAATTTAATATATTTTTAATATTTTATGCAAAATTAAAAAATATGAAGACAATAACTTGATATTGTCGATCATATTAATTTCCAATATAAACATTTTAAAGAATTCATATTTGGACTTTTAAATTGGAAATAAATTTTGGTTGAAAGATTTTTAAATATATTAACAAAATGAATTATTCTAAAAAGCCAAAGAAAAGAAATTGCCTAAGGTAAATTTTAATATCATAATATATCAAGATTATGTTGACATAATATTTACAAAAAGAAATGTTGATGTTGACAAAAAAAATCAGATATACATACATATATACAAATAACAAATACATATTTTTTTATGTAAACATCATGTTATTTTAGTATCTATAGGTAAGATTATAAATTTAGTATTCGTAAACAGTGTGTCAAATTACGATAACATATTAAAAAAAATTATAATGCTTATGTATGTTGTATCATTATAATTATTGATAGTATTAATATATTTGTAAATGTATTTTATAGTTTTATGATGTTAATTGTAAGTGTTATGAGACGTAGCATTTTTTTTCTTTGACTTTTAAAATAATTCATCTTGTTAATCTATTAAAAATATTTAAACCAAAATTTATTTCCAATTTAAAAGACCAAAATATGAATTCTTTAAAATGTTTATATTGGAAATTAATATGATCGACAATATCAAAGTGATTGTCTTCATATTTTTTAATTTTTCATAAATATTAAAATATATTAAATTTCAATTATAAATTTTCTTATTTTTATTGTCAACTATTTTCTATAATTTTTACACAATCAAAATTAATGTAACAATTATTTTTCTAAAACTTAGTTCCTTTTGTTTTAAATTTGATTTTTTGATTAATTACAGTTTGACCCCATTAACTTTTTCTAAAATCAATTAAACCCGATTTTGATGTTCCCACTATATAATCATTTACTTCGTAAATGTGGCATGTATTAACATAAACATCATGTAGTTGTTAACATATTATGAAACATTAGATGGTTTCCACCATATTAGGGTAAATTTCGTGTAGCTGACAAATTTTTTTCCTAAACAAAACAACAAAAATAAGAAAAGTCAGGTGTCAAGACATTTGTGGTGAGAATAAGTGAAGAACTTCAGTTTTAGGCAAGTACATGTGGCTGCTAATCTAGCCGCGTCAAATATCGCTTGTTTATATTCCGGGTCAATAGCCGTTTCTCCTTGGTTTGACCATAGTCTTCGATTATTCTTTTTTTTTTATGTCGACAGTTTTTGTTTATTTATGTTGGGCTTTTCTTTAATGGTTGTCTTCATTTTGTATTTTATAAATAGAGTACTTTAAAAATTGAGGAGAGTTTTTCGTTAATAGTTACATCTATTTTTTACTCTAAGAATAAAATATTTTAAGTGTATTTCTTTTCTTTATTTATTATATAATCCATAACTTTAAAAATATTAAAACTCACCTTTTTGTTTTCTAATTTTATAGTGCCATAATTACACTATTTATACAACTAAATAATTATTTTAAAATTAAAATTTATAGCAACATATAATTAAAAATATGATATAGTAAACATAGTAATTCAATGTGAAAGTAATATTATATTTTTTGAGAAAATGAAAATATATAAAAAGGATAGGTCATTTTGTAAAAAAAAATCATTTTTAGAAATAGAATAAATAAGTAGTGTTAATCTATATTTATTTCTCTATAGTTGGTGTAAGATTTGATGTACTATTGAAGTAATTTTTATTCTATATAAATGTTTAATGAGAAAAATAGAATATCACTACAGATGCTCTTACTTTGACAAACACTGTTGTTTTTATTTTTGTAACCTTAACAAACACTTTTGTTATACTTTATACTAGACAATAATTCGCACTAGCGAGAAATGAGATTATTAATTTTGTTATTCTTAAGATAAAAAGACATTAGGTCTGTTTAATCTATATATCGGTGTGGTTTTAGGTTGATATTTCTGTTTTTATTCTACTAAAATATAACTATCATTCTAAATCCATATTTATTTTTGTTAAATTGGTTAAAATATTTGAGGTTTTTGTTTTTTTTTTTCCGGTCATAACCAAAAACATTATTTGTTTGGTTTTATGTTACAACATGAATTTTAGACAATTTTTATGTCGAACCAATGGTTTCATATTATAATTTCTAAATGCATGAAAAATCAAACCAAATTTAGATAATAACTAAAAAGGGAAAAGAAAGTTATTAAGACATTTCATTAAAACTTCTAAAAGAATTAAAAACCTCATTTTGATGAATATTTAGTTATAAATGTGATTATATCAATGTGTACATGTATGTCTACATAAAAATATAAAGGTGTCGACAAATATATAAAGATACAGTTAACTAATTAACATTGAAATACATTTTCGTTCAAAATAACACTTGAAATATAAAATCCTTAAAATAAATTAAGTAAAAATAATATAGGCACAAATATTAGTGAATTTTTTACATATTGGCTTTCTACGTAGAATCTTTATATAACCCGTAGAATTCTACATGTGAGTTTATTATTAACAAAACGGAAAGTAGTATATAATGTAAACATATTTATGTAGAGTTTGACTGATAAGTTCTCTACACGTGGCACGTTAATATACTCATTTTGATATGAAATTACTACGTGATAAACATAGTATGAATGCATTAGCGTCAAATATTTCTCTTTTTAATATATAGGGTATAGACTACATAGTTGGAGTAATCAAAGGCTATGGCTGATTATTTATAAAAACTATATATATGGTCTTTACAATTAAGATAAACACTTAAATTAGTATTTGGGGTAACTAGTTTAGTCGCATACGATTAATAAATAACCTCAACTAATTAAGACCATAACTATAGTTTATTATTTGTAAGAGTTAAGATTACTTTAACGTTTGTATTGTAAAATAACAGATTTAGTCATTTCACGTGTTTAATGTTCAAGCATATGTAAGTATGAAATTACATTACCTAATATGCAAATCAAATTTGGTCAAGAACACAGACAAGTCAGAAACGAATTTGGAGCTGGGAAGATTCGATCGGTAGGTACATGTTAATACAAACTTATTCAAGTATTAAACAACTAAGAATAAATTATCGTTTACCACGTGTCCATCCAGCTGTGATATTGCACTCTTATGATTAAGAAATGTTGACGCTTTACCAATTTTTCGTCAATTAGGCACGGCTTTTAATTAATGTAAACGAATTTTACTAACCTTTATATGTGTTGTTATGTACAATTTTATGACTCATTGGGTGTAGTAATGTGTTAGGGCTTAATATCTCCAAATCAAAGTATGGAGTTTGTGAAATCTTCTGTGCTGGTCAAGTTTTTATTTGAAACGGTTATTTCGAAGTCATTACTGAAGTAAAGTGGAGTTTCATGTGTTTACAACCGTTACTAAAACTCAAACAGTTAGTTAGATATATGATTAAAGTGTAAAAACATAAAGATTAAAGAAGTATAATATCTAACACCGACTAAATTATTGTGACCATTTGTTGTTGATGAATCGTCATCTCCAACTCCTAACGTTGGGCACGTAAACGACAACTTTTGGAAAATATCACATAACACAAAATTTTATGGCTTAATTTACCTGGTAAAAAGTAGTATCTTATTACATGTAACATTTGGAGATTTCTAAATACAGTTTTTTAAATTAGAAAAAAGATAACATTGGCTATGAAGAGAAACTAAACCCATCTGCTATTAATGGCCATGTGTCGGGAGAGCCATAGATTTTTACAAAGTAGTTTCTAAATGATGATGGGAACGATAATGATGTCATCATCATTAGTAGTTGAGTTGGGGGTAGAATGGGAAAATCAAGAAAGATATGATTGAAAGTGGAAACGTAAGCTTTCTGGCTTTTGCGTCTTCTCTATGTCGGGACAAGACATGCATCAGAGTCATACATCCGTAAATCTGTGCTTTATCCATCCTCCAATTCATATTTTTTTGTTTACATGACTTTTACTTGATGTTTAACGTCAAATATTTATGAGAAATAACAAGATAAATTTTTAAAAGTTTTTATCATAAAACATAGATTTTTAGGAGAAAAATGATTAAAATATATTTTATTAAAATGTGTAAATATATATTTATACCCATTAAATTAACTAATCTAAACTTAGGAATTAGAGTTATGGGATGAGATTTTGGAGGTGAGATTTAAAATTAAAAATAAAATATTTAAACAAAAAAGTCTATTTTGATCATTTTTTAAGATATATTTTGTGATAAAAACTTTAAAAAAAATTATTTAAGAGATTTGTCCAATATTTATATCATGGATGATATAATTTGTACATTTGCTAGATTAGTTATTATAAGGTAGATGCTGCATAACATGTTACATTTGGCCTCATTAATTAAGAAAAAAAATCATGAGTTAGTAAATATAGTTTCAATGCTTTTGTATTATTTTTGCATATTAATTTATTTACTAATGCCCACTAAGCTCAAACTCCTATAAAAAGGAGAAACCTCCTTGGCCACTATCCTCATTCCTCAACTTCTAGCGCCAAACAGAAAATCAAAAACACCTATACAAAAACCGTCCTGAGAGGTGTTCAAATGGGAACGGAGGACAACACATTCCCTCAAGGAGCGGAAGAGCTACACCGCCGCCACCATCCGGTGGAGGCTCCGGAGCCTCAGCCGTTCTTGAAGTCCCTTCAGTACTCAGTGAAAGAAACTCTGTTTCCAGACGATCCTTTCAGACAGTTCAAGAACCAGAAGACATCAAGACAAGTTGTGCTAGGCCTCAAATACTTCTTGCCAATATTGGATTGGGCTCCACGCTACAATCTCAAGCTCTTTAAATCGGATCTCATCGCTGGAATCACCATCGCTAGCCTCGCCATCCCTCAGGGCATCAGTTACGCTAAACTCGCTAACTTGCCTCCCATTCTTGGCCTTTGTAAGCGTTATATTGGATATTTTGTATTAGCTACTCAGCATTTTTTGTTATTTAGAGAAGACAATAATTATAGAATGAACATCTTTATGTTTTATTACAATCAAAGGTGTAATTATTGTTTGTTTTTGTTGTGGTTAGACTCGAGTTTTGTTCCACCACTGGTGTACGCTGTGCTTGGGAGTTCAAAAGATTTGGCGGTGGGAACGGTGGCGGTTGGATCTTTGTTGACAGGTGCGATGCTGAGCAAAGAGGTTGACGCTGAGCAAGATCCTAAGCTTTACCTTCATCTTGCTTTCACTGCCACGTTTTTCGCAGGCGTTCTAGAAGCCTCCCTTGGCATTTTCAGGCACGTATTTTAACCTGTTTCCTTTGTATATGGTTTTACTTGGAACTAGACTATCTAAAGTTAACGGCGTGAGCTATACTTTGGATCCAAAGCATGTGGAACAAAGATCCCAGCATAAAAAGTATCATACCAAAAAATTATTTTCATTTACCAATTAGACTACTCTTCTTTGTTTGCTTTTTGAACGTTAGTAATAACTAATTTAGAAAGCTCTAAGCTACGAGTGGAAGTTGTCATCGCGAGTTACGTCTGATATAGTTGATGGTAATCGAGCCAATAGCTAGGGACAAAACGAAACAACTATAGTGAATCTTAAGGAAATGTAGTTACTTTACTGGTATGACCGGTTTGACATGGAATGGTCATGGTCAAGAAAAAAACATAACATGTTATGCGGTCATGGTGGGGTAAATAAAATTAATTCATTTGTCACACTCCTACTTAGTTTCAAAAGGACATGAGATATTTTTTATGTGATGTATACATACATATTATATATGTATTTTAGTGAATAGAATCTGCTGTTGATTATCAACAAAAAAAATGGTAAATCTGAGTAGAATTAGAAATATTTAGGGGCACTAATTAAATGACATTTATGAGTTTAGTGATGATGTAAAGTGATAATTAAAAAGTCATTAGTTAATGAGACACAATAAATTAAGAGCAAGCTTAAAAGAAATGGACATGGAATTTGCAGGTTAGGGTTCATAGTGGATTTTCTATCGCATGCAACGATAGTGGGATTCATGGGAGGAGCAGCGACGGTGGTGAGTCTGCAACAGCTTAAGGGTATTTTCGGACTTAAACATTTCACAGAAGCCACTGATGTTATCTCCGTCATGCGTTCAGTCTTCTCCCAAACTCACCAGGTACTGTTTTCTTTATTTCTGTTATTATTCCTCGTTAATTTATTTACTAAATACATCCAAAATATCATTCCCAATGACCATGATTATTCTCCTAATAAAATAAGTAATATTATTTGTATTTAGACAATAATAAACATGTGATTCTGTTTGTTTGTTTGTTTATTTGTTGTGTAGTGGAGATGGGAAAGTGGCGTTCTCGGCTGTTGTTTCCTTTTCTTCCTTCTTTCCACCAGATACTTCGTAAGAATATTCATTTTCTCATAATCTTCTTTTCTTACATAGAATAATAAGAAAATTTATAATGATAAAATGTAATTAATTACACTAATGTGTTTATGATGATACAGAGCACAAAGAAACCAAAATTCTTTTGGGTAGCTGCGATGGCTCCTTTGACCTCAGTGATTCTTGGAAGCCTCTTGGTTTACTTCACTCACGCTGAGAGACATGGTGTTCAAGTGGTACTTTTCAATCTCTTTACTTTACAATAATTAAAATAAATATTCAATTAATTAAGACCAAAATGTGTATACATCTACAAAAGTTATATAGTATGCATGCATTTCACCTAAATCTAAAAAAGGAAAAAGTTAGGCAGAATATTTTGGTTAGAAAAGATACAACAAGCAAGAAGTTATAAGTTTATAAATGATTGTGGGGAAAGAAGTGGACTTATAGCATTATTTAAATCTTTTTTTCTTTTGGTTCTGAATAGAGAGGAATGATAAAGTAAAATAATGTGAATGATTGTGCAGATAGGGGACCTGAAGAAAGGGTTGAACCCACTCTCCATGTCTGATCTCATCTTTACTTCGCCTTACATGTCGACAGCTTTCAAAACTGGCGTCATCACTGGGATCATAGCTCTTGCTGTAAGAGCATCATTAACCCATGAATCTTATTTGAGATTCTTATTTATTTATTTATTTATTTATTATCAAAAAGAAGTTTTTAATTAAGGAGTTTAGGAAGTGGTTCTTAGTGTTTTATTGGGCTCTCTCCCCTTAAAAAAACCTTCTAAAAACCCCCTAAGAACCCATTTTAATCATGTTCTAAGTACCACTAATTTAAGATAACCCGAATATACACATATTATATATGGAATTAGAACAAGCTATATAACTCATAATGATCTGGCAATTTTGAGACTGAATAATGTAAAATAAATTAAAATTCATGTACTAAATGTAGGAAGGGATCGCTGTGGGAAGAAGCTTTGCCATGTTCAAGAACTACAACATAGACGGGAACAAAGAAATGATAGCGTTTGGAATGATGAACATCGTTGGTTCCTTCACATCTTGTTACCTCACAACTGGTACGTAACATATATCGTTTCCCTTCTATACAATCACATTAACTTTATGTAATATGAAAAGATCTTTTTGTAATAATATATTAATCATGACATACTACGCTACTAGGACCATTTTCAAGATCGGCCGTGAACTTCAACGCCGGTTGCAAGACTGCGGTGTCGAACATAGTGATGGCGATTGCAGTTATGTTCACATTGCTTTTTCTCACGCCGTGTTTTTATTACACGCCACTCGTGGTCCTCTCCTCGATCATCATGGTCGCAATGCTAGGACTCATCGACTATCAAGCTGCTATTCATCTTTGGAAAGTTGACAAATTCGATTTTCTTGTATGCATGAGCGCCTACTTTGGGGTCGTGTTCGGTAGTGTTGAGATCGGACTTGTTGTCGCAGTAAGTGCCCACAAGAAAATGTTTACTTTTTACAAAATATTTTTATAAGAAAGTGAATTTTTTAAAAATACTTCAAATAGCATTAAATCAAGTTTTCTTTTCAAAAAAAAAACACACATGGAAAATCACCAAAATAATATGTATTAAAGAAAAAAATAAAAATAAAAATATTTATATATTTGAGTTTATGATTTAGTGATTAGAATTCATGTTTAATATTTAGGGGTAGAGTTTAATATGTGAGTTAAGTTAGTGTTTTTATTGACAAATAAATGCTTTTTTGAATATTTTTAGAGATATTTTTGTGGCAAAAACTGAAAAAGTGTTTTATGAGATTTTTCCTATGATTTTTGTATACATTTTAAAATGTTTTTTTTTTTGTTGATGAAGGTGGTAATATCGATAGCAAGGTTGTTGCTATTCGTGTCGAGGCCAAGGACTGCGGTGAAGGGAAACATACCAAACACCATGATCTATAGGAACACAGACCAGTACCCTTACTCAAGAACCGTTCCTGGTCTTCTCATCCTGGAGATTGATGCTCCCATCTACTTTGCCAACGCTGGTTACTTGCGTGAGAGGTAACTATAACCCTAATTCATATATATATGTAAAAGATGGAGGATTGGTTATGAATCATATTAACCATTCATTTGTTTATCGAGAACAGAATCACAAGGTGGATCGATGAAGAGGAAGATAGGATCAAAACATTAGGACAAAGTAGTTTGCAATATGTTATACTCGATATGTCTGGTAATTACTTTTTTTTTTTTAATTTCCTCTCACACTATTGTGATGTCTCCGATCAAGAGACTTACTTAGTTTTTGTGTTGGAAAAAAACAGCTGTTGGTAATATCGACACGAGTGGTATCAGCATGATGGATGAAATTAAGAAAATCATGGACAGAAGAGAGTTAAAGGTAACGACTTATACTGTCCTATATATAATACTTCCTTTGTTTCAAAAAATCTATGTTTTAGAAAAAAAATATTTGAAAAAAATACATTTTTCATTTCAATATATTAATGAGTTTTTTTTTTAAAAAAAGAATGTATTAACAAAAGGTAAATTGTAAACTAAACATAATTGTAGTTATTAAAATTATATTGGTTAAAATTTACGGAAAATAGTTAGTTACAAAAAAATAATGTATTGGTAATCAAAATTTCATAGACTCTCCTAATATGTGAAAGTTTTGAAACATATATTTTTTTGAAACCGAAAGAAATACTTTATTAGAATTACCAGTTAATTTCTTTACGTTATTTTTTTAAATCCTCAGTTAGTATTGGCAAATCCAAAAGGAGAGGTTGTGAAGAAACTAAAAAGATCCAAATTCATCGATGACAATTTGGGCAAAGAGTGGATGTTCTTAACAGTTGGAGAAGCCGTGGAAGCTTGTAGTTACATGCTTCACACGTCAAAAACAGAACCGGCCTCCAAAGAAGAGCCTTGGAACAACGTTTAGCATCTTTTATGTTTTTTTTTTTTTCATTTGTTTGAGACTGCATGTTATCAAAATATAGTACTATATGTAATTTCAAATTAATATCAGGAAACATAAAGGGAAACTGCATTATGTATAACATCGTTGCTAATTTATTTTAGAGAAGTAGTTTATTGGCTCGTTTTTTCCTTTAAGTGTTGTTTGTTTAGGTCTTTTTGTAGTAA
>CAJHQQ010001794.1:0-82271 GCA_905132885.1 Moricandia moricandioides
ACAGGTTCAAGCACGTTTTGGAGATATATGGAGATACTTGGAGCTTTTGGAGCATTTAGAGGAGAATAATCCGTAGCTGATCATTGTGAGAGTTGAAGTACAAGACTGTCGTCCATCGACGACACAACCTTGGCGACGACCGACGTTACATGACCAAGATCGATCGATACCGCACATCTGACATCGATCGATGACTAATTCGCAGACAGCCAATTTCAATCCCAAGTTAGAGGCATGACACAAGATTACAAGATTATGTATTGCACCAAAAAGGGTGTGCTATACTGGAGTGTTGGGTGTTAGTAAGTGTGCTTTGGTGTGTTCACCAGCCCTCCATCATAGTTCTAGGATTTATTTGGGGAGATTTGTCTTGGAACCCCAATGTTTTATCTATCCATTATATTTAGATTATTATTCTTACTTTGATTATGTCTGAGTAGTTATCACTAGGTTTAGGATTTATTAATGGTATTGATGGATTAGCCAAACAACATAATTGTTAGTGTTATTATTAGATCTATCAATAAAATTGTGTTTATTTCTTGTATTCTAGAGTAGCTAACTAGAACCCTGATAATAGGATAGTTAGCGCAAGTGAGAGCATTTTCTACTACCAGACTTAATCCTGCTGAGCTAGGTTGCTAGAAAAAAACGAGAGTTGATTTAGTTAATCTAGTGAACTTATCGAATTAGGTAATAAAGCTTGACTCAAGAAACCATCGATTGACGCAGGATCATTGCCATCGATCGACGTTCATTTTGTGTCAACAAGCGAGAGCCGAGACATTGGACTTAGTTAATAGATTAGACTCGCCGCGAGAGCTGGTTTTCTTTTATATTAGATATCGAGTTCTATGATTAATACCTTTAGCTTCTATCCTCTATAATCCACTTTCCTGAAACCCTAGATCTAGCATATTTACATTTACATCTAGTTAGTTTATTAGCATATTTTCATATTTACATTATTAGCATATTTCCATATTTACATTATTAGCATACTTCCATATTTACATTACTAGCATATTTCCATATTGCATCTACACCGTGTGATAAGAAATATTTCTTTAAACCAATTACTTGTTACCAATATATATATATATATATATATAATCACATAGCTTAGTATTTTGAAGTAAGAAATCTATTGTGTGCCACTGTTTTCTTTGGATTTGATCCCTAAGTACTACACCTGATATCTCTTGGCAAGAGTATTGTTTTGTGTGTTAGGATTAAGGGTTAATTTGATAGTTAACTGTTTACGATATTTATATCCTGCTAGAACAGTAAACACCACCATGTCACTGAGTTAAAGAAGCAAGAACCTGCTGCTAAGAAAAGTAGGCTGAGTTAAAGAAGCAAAAGGCGGTTGAGTTAAAGAAGGAGGTCCCTGCTCCAAAAAAAACAACTCGTGACAGTGTAATAATAATAATTGTTCCGCGGAAGAAGCAGATTGAACATGACAGTGAGCTTGCGGATGTGACCGACGAATGGTTGGCGACAGAAAACGAAATGTTGCCGGAGTCTGATGTGAAGGAAGAGGAAAACATTAGACATGCAAAAAATAAAGCGTTATCGGGAGAGAACTGTTCAATTATCTCCAATTGGGTGTGCAGTGATGCCAACATGTGCTCCTTCAGCATGAGTTTTTCCTTACATTGGAGACAATGCAACGATTTGCATGAGGAAGAATTTTGAACCTTCAGCCAGAATATATGATCCCCTAGCACCTTTTGATCTGACTAAATTTGATCAACTTATGGAAAACATTAGGAACCTTCCATTTATAGAACCAGGAGGTAAACCAACAGCTAACAAGGAGGGTGACTTCTACAGAATCCTCAACACTGAAAGACCGTGGCCAGAAAAAAAATATGGATGGCTGTTTGATAATGTAAGTCTATATTACGGTTGACTTAAATAGCTTATGGCTGAGTTATATATTCTATGTGGCTGAGTTATATATTATACGGGGCTGACTTGCGATACTTTACGGCTGAGTTAAATATTATTTGATGACTGACTTAATCTTCTTTATATAGCATGTCGGTTCGTATATTAGGGTCTTCATTGGAAGGTCCATGCGATATCCAGCCTATTCTGGTCCAAGCACATTGTCTTTATTGACCTTTAGTTCCTCTATGTATGCATTCACGATTACAAGCAGTTCAAGATAAAACCGCAGATGGTGAAATTCAGAGACACTGGTTATGAAGAATTAGCAAACGATAGGATTTCCGTTGACGATCAAACAAACTTGAAGTGGTTTGAAGATGTGGATCACTTGTACAGAGTGCTTCAAGTTTCTGGCGATCATTGCGTGGCGTTTCAAATTGATCTGTTGAAGGAGAAGATTGATTGCTACGATCCAATCATTGGACAGGTAACAACCGAAAGTGAGCTGAAAATTATAAATGCATTAAGCTGCTTACGCAAATGATCCCTGCGTTGTTGAATGCTGTTATTCCTGCCAATGTCTGAAACCCTAGAAAGAAGCAATTTTCATTCCGAAGGAGGAGAGGCAAATACATTCCCCAAAGCGTCCAAGTTGAAGATTGTGGGGGCGTATTCATTGAAGTTTTCCAAATGTCTCGCGCTTGGTGTAACTTTTGATGGGATAAATGATACAAATATTCAAGGTTTACAAGTCAAGATGGCAGCAGAGATCCTCAATGAAGTAGGAAATAAGGATTTCTAAACAATATCTTTAACGGTTTGATCTTTTATTTTGTATTTGGCTTAAATTATGGTATGTGTATATAACACAGCCTTATCTTTTATATATCTCAGCCATATCGTAGATTTGTAACTCAGTCAAACCTCAAACATACCCTAAAATTAGAAAATGTTTATATTACTCAGCCTTATCGTTTGTATATCTCAGCCGTAGCGTAGATTTGTAACTCAGCCTAACCTCCAACATACCCTAAAATCAGAAAAATGTTTATGTAACTCAGCCGTGTTAGTTCGATAACTCAGCCTTATCGCTTTATATAACCCAACCATACCTCATGTTGGGGTCAAAATCGGTCACGACGGAATCAACGCCTGAAACTTTCCGGAAAATGCCCTCTTTAGAAAAGAAGAGATAATATTTAAAGAAAAGAAGAGCGGGAAAAACAAAACGACTGTAAGGCTCGATCATCCAACTCGCCCGCTCGGCGAGTTGGACCAAGCAAGACGGTCAACTCGCCCGCCCGGCGAGTTAGAGCAGTACAACTCGCCGAACGAGCGAGTTAGACCAAGCAAGATGGTCAACTCGCCCACTCGGCGAGTTGGACCAAGCAAGACGGTCAACTCGCCCGTTCGGCGAGTTGGACCAGTCCAAATCGCCCCCGAGGCTAGTTGGGAAAAATATACACCAGATCTTATGCCTTCTGTTGAACCTCGGCGGATCCACCCCTCGTTTTCTCTTGACCGGAGTTATCTTTCGGACTTTACGATAAAAACCGCGAAGACTCTTTTCCCCGAATTAAGTTCATGGTAATTGTATAAACGGCAGTGGTTAACTCAACACCATAGTTGTCTAATCTATACGAGAAGTGTGAACTTCCTAATTAAAGCG
Organism: Moricandia moricandioides; assembly: GCA_905132885.1. Taxonomy (NCBI): domain Eukaryota; kingdom Viridiplantae; phylum Streptophyta; class Magnoliopsida; order Brassicales; family Brassicaceae; genus Moricandia; species Moricandia moricandioides. The sequence goes on from CAJHQQ010001794.1 coordinate 3,566, forward strand.
ACGTCGTATCATTAAACGTTCTTTTGAAGAAATAGTAAAAACGTTTAAGTCGAAATACGTCCCAAAGAGGCCTAGAACGCGGCTAACGATCCACTTGCGGTTTCATACGAAATTGAGCCCAACAATGTTATGACGGCGTATCATTACTCTCAAAAGAAGATAAATCTTGTGAATTGGAAGATAAATGTCAAGTTTCCAAGATAATGATGAAGATCGAGATAAAAAGGAATATTTCCGCGAAGGGATAAACTCGACCTTGGGCAAAAAAGGAAAGAGGAACCGAACCACAAGACATATATAAGGGGAGTTGAAGCTAAAGGCACAAGGATCCGAAGATTTAGACCTAGAGAAGTTTTGTTAGCTTATAAGAACTTAGAACTTATGTGGCTAGGAGGACAGAGTTATACTAAGACGTTTCTCCATCTTTGTTCAACGATTCTGGTTTCCTTACACTCTAGAACTCATTGCACTTACAAACCCTAAGCTTTATTCTCGACAAGCGTGGTCTCTATGACTGGGAATCGATTACTAGACGAGCTTGCTCCGGCAGTTCGATCTCTTGGTCCACTCTTTTAATTGAACTACGTCCGACTTGATCCTCGAAAGGGGTACGTAGGCAGCCTTTCTTAAGGTTCAGTCCCAAATCCTTCAAACCTTTTTTTTTGTCTTTTTCGTCTATTTCTAAGCGAGTTACAGCCACATAGGTTTCTATCGACATAGGTGGTAGAGCTAGCAACTTAGTATGGTTTTTCTGCTTGTCTTATACGAATTCCTTTGTGATACCGTTTTCTGACAAGCTTCATGTACGTTTTTTCTCTGGAGCGCTCATACGCAAATTAGAAATAAAGACCTATTTTTTTCTAAATTCGTTTTGTTATCTTTTCATGTTTTCTAAGTTTACTCAATTACGTGTCGTTGGCTCTCGCAAAAAAATCCGGGCCTTAGGGAAAGTTAGGGTTTCTTGACTTTCTTTAATTTACAGAAATTGAAAGTGTGGATTTCGGTTCCCACAGTTTGGCGCTAGAAGAACGGGGTGGGGGGGGGGGGGGGGGGGGGGGGGGGGGTCGGATTACTCTAACTCGTGAACAAAACACTTGATCGAAACGATGTATGGAAATACGAAGGACAATACCGCATCTTGCAACTACGCTTGTAAAACAAATCCAGCGGTGACTGCTCCTATCGCCAACACTTATGCAAAGCCACAATGCTTAAGAAAATTCAAAACCTAGTCGCGACTTTTCGCCATAGGCGGAGTACCAAAACAAGCTCGCGATTTATCTCACTAAACAAAAAGGAAAACAATAAAATCAATCAAACCCCGTAAATTTCGTCTCATTACCGAGTTGGAAAATCTCAGCGCATAAGGGTTCGACCAAATGACCTTTTTTGAAAACCTTTCAGAAAAATAAAATTTTCTCTCCCAAAAATTTCGGAGAAACCCTAGATTGCTCAGAGGGAAAAGAAGCACAACAAATCGGGCGCACAACCCCCACTGCTGTACTTCTTTCAAACAATTTTTGAAGAAACGAAGTTGATCTCTATTGAATCACTCGAAAACTAAAACGGCTGACGAAAACTAAACTAAGAAAAATGAGTGATCGTATCCCTCACTGCCAAAACGTTTTCTGAAACCTAAGTTGTCACTTAAACTTACTTCGGAAAAACTGTTCAAAACCCCCTCAGATCAATCCTGCGGAAACGAGAAAATCTCCGATTAAGTTGACTCCCAATAATTAAGCTCATCACATCCAAAGTTTCAGCGGCTAAAGCGTGAGTTTTCCAAAAAACGGCTCTCGTACAGCCAAAATCGAAAACACGCTTACATATCGACTTTCGTAAAATTAAAATAAACGACATTTTATGAAACACTTTTCGTAAAACTAAACTTATGACATTTCGCCGAATAACTTTACTAAAATTAAAGCTCAACAACATTTTCCGAAACAATTTTCGTAAAATCAAACTTGACAATATTTTATGGAACATCGTTCGCAAAGTGAAACAAGTTAGCATTTTTTGGTATAACTTTCGTAGATTTTTTTTTGAAAACATATACGAAACGACCGCACCAGCATACCATCAAAACTCGAGTCGGACCAGTCCAACTCGCCGAACGGGCGAGTTGCACCGAACAAGATGTAGAACTTGCCCATTCCACGAGTTGGGCCAAACGGGCCATCCAACTCGCCTGTACGGCGAGTTGAACCAAACGAGCCGTCCAACTCGCCTAACAGGCGAGTTGGACCAAACGAGCCGTACAACTTTCCCGTTCGGCAAGTTGGATCAAACGAGCAGTCCTTTGGATCACCTTTTCGTTCTCCTTTGAATCCCGATAAAAACGCCTTTTGTTTCTTCTCAATTGGAGTTTTCGTTGAGATTTTATGATCAAAACAAGTTGGGCGCACACCGTCCAACTCGCCCCATTGGTGAATTGGATTTATTCCCTCCCACTAGCCTCATGGAGATTTGGGCAAGCCCTGATGAGCCTTTCCTTTGTGTTCTCTTTCGAATCTCGATCGAAACACTTTTTGTTTCATCTCAATCAGAGTTTTCGTTGAGATTTTACGACAAAAACAAGTAAGACTCGCCTAAACTCCTTTGCTTGCTCCTACTCGACTTCTTGGGCGTCCTACTTGACCTCTTGGGAATCATACTCGCCCTTGCCTCCATCTTTACGTTCTACTTTGAATCTCGATCTAAACGTCTCTTGTTTCGTCTCGATTGGAGTTACCGTTGAAACTTTATGATAAAAACCACAAAGACTTGTTTTCTCGTACGAATTCAGATTGATCTTGTAAATCGGCAACGGTTAACTTAACAACCTAGTCTCATCAACTACACGATTAATTTGAACCTTCCTATAAAAATTGACGTCGTATCAAAGGTACTCTTTCGAAGAAAGCGTAAAAACGTTTAAGTCGAAAAGCGGCCCGAAAAAGTCTGAAACACGACTAAAACCACACTTACAATTTTAGACTAAATCGAGTCCAATGATATTGTGACGTTCAATCTTTTATTTGCAGGAGAAGATAAAAGTCAAGTTCGTAAAATAAATGTAAAGTTTCAACGGATAAACACGAATATTGAAAATATGGATCGACGAACCAAAACCGCAAGACAGGTTCGAGCCTAAACGCGACCAGGAAGAAATAATATTTTTACTATTCTTTAGGGGCATACAAACACGGGAAGAGGGAGGGGAGACAAGCAATCAAAACGGAGAAGAGGTTAACCCAAACCTTCGAGAAAACGAAAGTATGGCCGGCTTGGAAGTTTTTGAAATCACACTTAGAGTTTTCGTAGGAAGGTACTAAAAAATAAAAACGCTTCAGAGATCGCCATAAAACTCTAAGGAACTTAGGGTTTATGAGAATGGTCTAGCGAGCTAAGTCTTACGCATTTTCCTGTCCCGATCTATTGTTCTGTAACTTTTCAGGCATATCTTTCAAACCGATCTAAACTATCAGAAAACCAAGAAACAATCGCCACGCCTACTCAGCTCGCTTCCTAAAGAAAGAAAGAACTAGAAACGCGTACGTCCTCTTAAAACCGACTCGTCCCTAGAAATTTTCTTAAAACTGACATATTCCTAATCGTCAACCCGAAACTCACCAAGTCTCAATCCTAGCATCGTCTTTAAACCGACCTGAATTGTCGATCATCCTAATCTTCCAAAGGAAAAACGTGCACAACCCTTCAAAATATCGGTTCAGCTGTTTTCTTTCGTAGAAAAAAGGGAGGGAGTAGGTACGTGTACTACTCGTATACTCCCATAATTCATTTTTTTTTGTCTCGGCATCAAGATAACGCGTTCGACAAAGCAAACTCTCGCAGCAGTAGACTGAAAATCATTTAGGCAATGCGATGCCTCATAAAACCGATCATCCATTTTATACGGAAGAGCCTACGAGAAAACAAGATCCATGTCATGAAAAACGACTTTGCAGTGCGGAAAAGAGAATGAGGAAAACACATTCCTCGTTCGCAAATATCACAAGTATCCTGCAAGAGACATTCTCAGTTTACTTCTATGCCTTTCACTTCTCGTAAAACTTACGCGAAACATCCTTCGTATAGGCACACCAAGTTTTGCGAAGAAAATTTTGGGAACGAACGTAGCAAGTTTTACGTTGAAGTGTTTTTGATAATTTGCGGATAGCTAAAAACAAAGTCATATGACTCGAAAAAACAAAACTTTATCTCTTCGCACTACGATCTTACAGATCTTATTCTTTAGCTATGCAACTCGCTGGCTTATGCCTCCCATCTCCCTCGGTTCCATCCGAGCAGGCAATCATCTCGCACGGGTTCTTTATCGAGCCTCCTAGATTTTTTCTTCATCATACAAAAACAAAAAAAATTTGGTACGATTATAGGTAAACATTATACGAAACATTCATCGTGTAACCGATACCTAAAGTGGAAAATCTTTTCTAACACCATTGACCATCTTAGCACATAAAACTCCGACTCGGCCCATCAATCTCGACAAACGCTCTTTGGACCTCGGCCAATTACACCTAAAATGTTTTGCATAATCTTAGGTTTGATGATAGTCTAGAGATTAGGAAGAAGGTTTAACCAAAGAACAAGTCTAAAATATAATCACGTTTAGGAGTCTAAGAGAGGATTATAAACTGTCTTATTTATTCATTAAGATGAGATTATAAATATATAGAGTAGAGGTTACAAGGGTTTCCAGAAACAAAGGATGGATCATGTGGTCTAGGATGAGTGTAGGAGCGCCTAATTTGAATCAAGAGGAAGGAGAGCCATTCAAGTGATATCTAGCATCTTTGACTAGATGTTGGTTACTTTCCAACTGTTCCAGCCTGTCAAGGCTGATCCTTTCTTCCTTCCCATGGATGGATAAAGGTAAATACCCAAGGATAAGCGCTTGGTAACTCTTCTCTTTACCGGATGATCTTCTTACCATTTTACTGTCCCAACAATTCTTCTTCCATTCCTTAATCCTTTTACCCCAAATATGTACCTCAACTTAACACTCCCCCTCAAGCTTGAACATGTGAAACAAGTCAAGCTTGGAATGCTATGAGATTATCCCTCATTAAAACTTCATCAAGGAAAACCCATTGGGATAAAACCTTGATGAAGGAAAAAGAGTAAAGACCCCCTAGCGAGGAGATTAGCTAAGCTTATTGTGATCAATGAGTCATAACCTGATGTGGATGGACTCCATTATCTTCTGTCTTGCAGCCTTGGTAAACACATCAGCTAGCTGATCCTCACTTCTAGTGTAGCACGACAATGTGACTCCTTGTACAATAATCTGTCTTACCTTATGGCAGTCAACCTCAATATGTTTAGTCCTCTCATGGAACACTGAGTTAAAAGCAATGTGTATGGCAGCTTGGTTGTCACAATGCATCACCATAGGAGTGGCTTGATCAATCTCCATGTGCTTTAGTATCCCCTTGATCCAAACCAAATCGTTTGTCAACTTCAACATTGCTCTATACTCGGCTTCTGCACTATAACATGAGACCACCTTCTGATTCTTGCTCTTCCATGTAACCAGGTTTCCACCAATGAAGGTACAATAGCCAATATTAGATTTCCTATCAGCCCTATCACCAGCTCAGTCCGCATCACAATAACCAAAAACTTCAGTGTTCCCATTGCACCCCATCCAGATCCGGTGATCCATTTAGATACATCAAGATCCTGTCCACCATGCGCCAATAATGCTCCTTTGGGAGCTGCATATGTTGGCTCACCTGATTCACAACAAAATATATATCAGGTCGTGTAATAGTCAAGTATATTAACTTACCAACAAGATTCCTATAGAGCTTAGGGTTATGGAATGGCTTGCTGTCTTCAATCTCCCCCTCACGTGGGACCTTGTATCCATCATACAAGGGCATCTTGGCAGTCCTTCCTCCATATTTCCCTGCATCTTTCAAAAGATCAAGTGTGTACTTTCTTTGGGACATGAACAATCCTTCCTTGGATCTACATATCTCAATTCCAAGAAAGTATTTCATCTCTCCGAAGTCTTTGATTTCAAATACTAACTTTAGAAACTCCTTGGTCGAGTTGATACCATTTTGGTCACTTCCAGTGATAATAATATCATCAACATACACAGGGAGGACAACAATACCTGAGGGAGTTGTGAGAGTGAAGAGAGTGTGATAGAGTTCAGATTTCCTAAACCCTTTACCATTCAAAGTTGTGATTAACTTATTGTACCAAGCTCTTGGTGTCTGTTTAAGGCCATAGATAGCCTTATTTAGTCTCAACACATTTCCCTTCTTGACCAAGTTCTCCAAACCAGGTGGAGGATACATGTAAAATTCATCTTCAAGCTCTCCTTGCAAGAGTGAATTCTTCACATCCATCTGCCAAAGACCCCATTCCAAATTCACTGCCAAGGACAACACTATCCTGATTGTGTGAGGTTTAGCCACTTGTGCAAAAGTGTCAATGTAGTCTTTTCCATACGTTTGGGTGAACCCTCTTGCAACCAGTCATGTTTTCCTCATATCCACCTTCCCATTTGCAAGGTATTTGATTGTGAAGATCCATCTACTTGACACAGCCTTTTTTCCTCTTGGTAACTCACTCTCATACTAAGTGTCATTCTTGATCATAGCATTAGCTTCATCCCCTACTGATTGTTTCCATGCCTTATCCATCATAGCTTCTTCATATGATCTAGGAATGGCATTTTCATCTAGACTGATCATGAAGGCACAATGCTCTTCAGGGTACTTAGCAAGTGAACACACAACTTTAGAAGGATGTTCTACAGCTTGTGCATTATAGTAAGTCCTTGCACCCATTGAGTTTGGCGGTTCCTTCCTAAACCTTGCACTTCTTCTCAAACCATGTTGCTCTTCTTCCTGTCCCTGATCATCCACATGTTCAACAACCCTATCTTTCCTCAGTAGAGTGCCTCATGTGGGAAGAATCCATTTCGTTGGTCCATATGGTTCACCCGACCTTGGTCAATCTGGTCTACCCGACTGTCTTGGTCGATCTGGTCGATTTGATTCACCCAGCTGTCCTGGTCGATTTGGTTCACCCGACTCATCTAGATCTTTTTCTTTTCCCCAGCATCATTTCCAGCCTCTTCCTCAACTTCTTCTTGTTGTTTTTCACCTTCACCTTGATCATGAAGGTCCACCTGACTCAGTCTAGGTTCATTCCCCCCTTATGGTCGAGGTAGGGTGATTGTGGTGCACCCATCCGTCTTGGAGGTTCACTATTTGGTTCATCACTAACACCAATACCAAGTCCTTCGAGGATCATTCTCAGATTAGTTGCTCTATCTGATTCTTGGGATAACTCCTCCAAGTCTATCCACTTCTTTTCTTCATAGTAACCTTTTGTTTTCACAAACTTCACCTCTCTTGAAACTAACACCTGTATACTCACTGGATCATAGCATTTATGTACTTTCTGCATAGCTGAATACCCAATAAACATAGCCTTGACACTCCTGGCTTCAAGCTTGTATCGTAGTTCACCAGGCAGTAGCACAATGCAAAGGCACCCAAATACCCGGAGATAATCTAATGGAGGCTTGTATTTGTTTAAGACTTCATATGGAGACTGGTCTTGAATAACCTTGGAGGAGATACAATTGATCAAGTAGCATGCAGATGCCACTGCATCACTCCAGAAACGTTTTGAGACATTGGAGTGGAACATCATTGACCGTACCACCTCCATATTGTGCCTATTTTTCCTCTCGACCACACCATTTTGTTGAGGAGTGTAAGGGCAACTTGTTTGATGTAAGTTTCCATGTTGAGAAAGGTGTTGTTTGAAAGAATGGCTTTTATACTCCCCACCATTATCTGATCTAAAATTTTTAAGCTTAGCATTGTAATGGTTAGTCACATAAGTTTGAAAACTCTTAAATGCATCAAGCACCTTATCCTTAGATGACATCAAAGTTATCCAGGTGTATTTAGATTTTTCATCAATGAATGTCACAAAGTACTTATAATTATCCCCAGACAAGCAAGGTGTAGTCCACACATTTGAATGAACTAAATCAATGCATTTATCAAAAGTAGTACAAGATGTTGGAAAAACAGTCTTACAATGGTTGCCTAAAATGCAAGCTTCACACTCATTATTTTTAAACACAACACCTAGAAAAACATAAAGTTCAAAGCTCTAACATGAGGATGACATAGTCTAGCATGCCACAAGGCATTATTATTCAACATAGAAACATAAGTAAATCAGTAGACCTAATCATGAACATGAGTAAGATCTTCTATCATATATAATTCTCCCTTGGTTACTCCTTTCCCAATTAGTCTCTTGCTCTCAAGTAGGGCTAAAAATCACATTGCATTGTAAGTCAGAAGTACACTTTTTTAGGGATAGCAAGTTTGAAGTGCAGTTAAGCAAGGCCCTAGATTCTTTACCAAACAATTTAGATTACTTACTCCCTTAATTGGGACCTTCTCACCATTAGCTATCATTACATGACCATGAGCAGATTCAATATCTTTATTAAGTCTAGTATCACTAATCATATGATGGGATGCACCATAGTCAATTATCAAATGTTTAGACATATTGCAATTATTATATGAATGACAAATTTTAGCTGGTTCATGTGCAATCCTAGACTGATCTAGATGATTATTTGGGTCATATTCAGTCCTAGAGTGATCAATACTACTATTTCTAACCAAAGATGCATCAAAAGAATACTCAAGAGTCCAAGAGACCCTTGCTCTTTCTGAATTTGAGCACACACATCCTCTAGATCCGGAAGTTTTCCAGCCCTAAGTATGTGCTTGATCAGATCATTGTAAGTGGGATTTAGGGTCAACAAGAGTCCAAAGACCTTATCTTGCTCTATTCTCTCATTCAGCTCATCTTGGTCAGTAGTGTTTGGCCTCAACATGTACAGCTCCGACCATAAAGCTCTAACTTTCCCAAGTGCCTTGTAAACTCCATGTCATCTTGAACCAGATTTTTGATTGCCCTCTTCACCTCAAACACCCTACTCAGGTTTGAGATGTTCCCATACACCTTCTTGAGTGTATCCCAAAGGTCTTTTGCCTTCTAACAGTAGCTATATGCCTCCAAGATTGAGGGATCCAACGAGCTTTGGAGAATAGATATACCCAGCATGTCTTCTTGCAACCACTTGTCCTCCTCGCTTGTGAGATCCTCCTCATCATTTTCATACTTAGTAATGAGTTTTGGAGTTTCACCAGACGTGATATGTCCCAACAAACCCTTACTTCCCACAACAGTCTTCACCAACCGAGACCATAGGAGGTAGTTTCCTCCCTTGAGTGTAACCGCAATCACAGCCTTGTTGTTTTCCATCTTGATTGTCTTGAACAAAGTATGAGATCTAAAAGTTTTGAGTATTAGCGTGAATCAAACCCAAATTATGAGGAATCTGGCTCTGATACCATAAAATGTTTTGGATAATCTTAGATTTGATGATAGTCTAGAGATTAGGAAGATGGTTTAACCAAAGAACAATTCTAAAATGTAATCATGTTTAGGAGTCTAAGAGATGATTATGAACTGTTTGATTTATTCATTAAGATGAGATTACACATATATAGAGTAGAGGTTACAAGGGTTTTCAGAAACAAAGGATGGATCATGTGGTCTAGGATGAGTGTAGGAGCGCCTAATTTGAATCAAGAGGAAGGAGAGTCATTCAAGTGGTATCTAGCATCTTTGACTAGATGCTGGTTACTTTCCAGCTGTTTTAGCCTATCAAGGCTGATCCTTTCTTCCTTCCCACAGATGGATAAGGGTAAATACCCAAGGATAGGCGCATGATAACTCTTCTCTTTACCGGATGATCTTCTTACCATTTTACTGTCCCAACCACGGATGGATAAGGGTAAATACTCTTTATCGCTTTGTGGGAATATTTCTTTTTATTTCGATAATCATCATTATCTTGGAAACTTGAAATTTATCTTCCGATTTCGCGAGAATTATCTTCTTCTGCGATTAAAGATACGCCTTCATAATATTGCTGGGTTCAATTTCGTATGAAATCGCAAGTGGGTATTTAGCCGTGTTCTAGGCCTCTTTGGGCCGTATTTTGAGTTAAACGTTTTTACGATTTCTTCGAAAGAACGTTTAATGATATGACGCCGCTTTAGATAGGAAGTTCACACTTTTCGTATAGTTTAGAAAACAGTGGTTTTAAGTTAATCATTGCCGTTTATACGATAACCATGAACGTCATCTGAGAAAATGAGTCTTCGGGGTTTTTATCGTAAACTTCCAACAGTAACTCCGATTGAGACGGAACTAAGAGAATTTCGATCGATATTCGAGCGGGAAGCCAAGGGGTGTGGTCTCACTCTCCATATGGCGACATGGGCACTGTATTTGGCAACCCAGGGTTCGTTTGGCGACTTGTATTTGTTTTAATCGTAAAAGCTCAATGGAAACTCCGATTGAGACGAAACAAAAAACATTTCGAACGAGACTCAAAGAGGAATACAAAGGAGAGACACAGCTTGCCATATGGTTACTCAGACTTGGAGAACCGAGGTCTCCATATGGCGACCAGGACTCGGAGAACCTATGTCGCCACATGGTGACCCGGATTCGGAGGGCCTAGGTCGCCATATGGCGACCCGGACTCAGAGGGCCTAGGTCGCCATATGGCGACCCGGACTCAGAGGGCCTAGGTCGCCATATGGCGACCCGCACTCAGAGGGCCTAGGGCGCCATATGGTGACCCAAACTCGGAGGACCTAGGTCGCCATATGGCGACCCGAACTCTGAGGGCCTAGGTCACCATATGGCAACCCGGATACATAGATTCTGGGTCGCCATATGGCGACCCAGACTATGTGGGTCTAGGTCGCCATTTGGTGACCCAGGTTGTATTGGTTCGGGTCGCCATTGCAACCCGTAACCTTGGTGCGCAGGTCGCCATATGGCGATCTGTACCTTGAGTATCCAGGTCACCATATGGTGACCCATGCTTTGCGTGTGCGGATCGACATATGGTGACCCGTGCTTTCTGAGTGAAGGTTGCCATATGGCGACATGTGTTCTGTAAGATACGTTGTGTTCAGGGATCGTCATGTGGCGACTTGAACTTTACGTGTGGGTTTTCGCCGTATGATAACTTGCTCCTTGTGGCTTGATAGTTCTTTGAAAACTTTTGTGACCCAAAACCTTGGAAGAAACATTTTTCGAGGAATTGTGACATTGATTTCGTCGTTCCGATTTTGACTCCAACACCTATTATCAATTTTAAGTGAATATATAATCATCTGAATGTGTCTACTCGATTGAATTTACATTTTAAGAAACAATCATGGTCTTAGGTATATGTTGTCGTACAATTACTTAGAAACCTTAAATATAAATATAAGATCTAAGCCTAATTCATACAAAACCCTAAGTAAATCCTAAACTCTAAACCGTAAATAGTTAACATAATATCCAAAATAATTTACCTTAAACCCTAAATAATAACTCAACCGTCAACTAATAATAACTCAGCCATAAAGTGGAACTTATTTTTGACATTTAGTATTCTTGACGGGAATGTGTCTAAACCCTAAACCCATCATAACGTCCCGTATTCTATATTTGTCTATATATATATTTCCCTTTTCTTATACCATCCATCTCCCATATCTTACTATCTAGAAAAACCTAATATCATCCAAACCTAGTCCCATCGCATACGTTATGCTGCTTGTCCCTCATTGGTCGACAAGGTTAGGGAGCAGTGTCAATGCTATACTAAGCTCTACAGATCGGGATAACTTTCCCCTTTTAAACCATGGTCCGGGTGCGTTGCTTGACAAAACCAGTACGACGTGGTTTAGTTTTTTTAAAGTGATCTATTGCATGTTATCCTGTCGATTCTAGCAAAAGGATGGGTTCATTAGTGGCCGACATACCGCTTCATTCCCAATCATTTTAAGGAATTCTGGTTTCTTATACTCGCTATAAGGACCATTCCATTTATGTATCCATATTAGAGTTAAGTCAAACTCTAAATTTTTGTTATCTTTGTTTTTTGCAGCGAAAAACACGTGGGATCCTTGGCATAATTTGACAGTTTGGAAACATTTTAATCTGTTAGCCAGGTCGATATTTCTCTATCAAATGTGCAAGTTGAAGAGGATATGGGCGCATGGTGGCGAGAAGCCTGAGTGGATGCTAAATAGAGTTTGACTTTCTATCGTTGATACGTTTGAAGAGTTTGGTCCTGATAATTTTGGTTGAAAAATGTAATGCGACATGTTTATCTTGTTTATTACTTAACCTTTAATGTTAATAAGTCATCGGTTTCGGTTTATGTAACTCAGCCGTCAAATTATATAACTCAGCCGTGAATATTAATAACTCAGCCGTGGATGTTAATAACTCAGCCGTGAATGTTAATAATTCAGTCGTCGTTCTTTTATAACTCATATGTGAATGTTAATAACTAAACCGTCTTTCTTTTATAACTCAGCTGTCAAATTATTTAACTCAGCCTTTTTTCTTTTATAACCCAGCCTTCTTTCTTTTATAACTCAGCCGTATTGTTTTATATAACTCAGTCTTGAATGTTAAAATATTAAGATATTTATAATATCGAGATGTTTAAAATATATATCGAGAAATTTATAATATAGAGATGATAATACTTCCATTTTTACTTAAATTCAACCATTTTTGTTATATCTTATTTTTCTTATAGAGTTGAGAGTTGTGTTCTAAAATTGAAAAGAAATGTCTTCCTCATCCTACGTTTCAGGTAAGTGAATTTCTCGATTTTTTCTCCTATCAACTATTTTTCTTTAAAATTTAATAGAAGTTTCAAAAAACTATTATAGGCGCGTTTCGAATGTGGAGGAACACCGAAACAGTGTTGGTGTGGTGAATCCGCTGAAATATGCACATCTGGAACATCTAAAAATCCAGATAGATTGTACTATTGCTTTGCAAAAGGATATAATAAGGTTAGCTTTAGTTCTTATTTGACATGTGCTGAGTGGGAAACTAAAATTTGTTAATATTGGTGAAATCAGAGACATTTATTCAAATGGACGGATGAGTGTTTGGTGGAAGAGGTTGAAGATATGAAGTCCGTGATAAGAGTCATGAACAAAGGCATGTTGGATGTGAGAGTTAATGTTGCTCGGTTGGAGAAAGAGTTTGAAGGAATGAAGTCAACATCTAAGAGAAGAGGAGATGAAGGTATGAGTGAGGTGCGGAGTTTGAGGAATGTGGTGGTTTGTGGGTTTTATATGGCCATAATTTGTTACTACTACTTATTTGCATAGTTATGTTTTGTAATCATATGTCAACCTTTCTGTTTTATGTAATTCAACAATAACATTTTTATTAGTCAGCCGTAATGTTGTATAATTAAACCAAAACTCAGCCATAATTAAACCAAAATTCAGCCATATAAAACATTTCCATACATTAAAACATTATTCATACACTAAAACATTTTTCATCCATTAATCTGCTATAATACATCTTCACCACTCCCTTGTGTCCCTAAACACGCTAATTGGTTCAAAATCACGGAAGAACAACCCCACCTCTTTGATCCAGAAACAGCAGTTACACATGTTGTTACCTTTACTATGCTCAATGAACCACAAGACCAAAAATATGTCCATAATATGAACACATTGGCAACTGTAGAACGATGGAACAACAGTTGAAATGAACATGTCCCTCCTTGCGTGAAACTCGTCACCATGCCACAAGCCCCATCCCCATTTCACAGATCGCACTAGTTTCCCAATACTTTTAGCTGATCCCTTGTAAAACAAGCGAAATACTCCTCACCATCCCAAAATATTTTCCGAGTCATTGCGTATGTATACACGGAACGATCATATCCTGCATTCGCTGCACTCTTCATGAGAGCAAGTCCTTCTTCTTGAAGGTTAGATGTGAAGAAAAACTGTACACCCTTGATATAAAGTGTGCTTGGGTTTCTTTCAGCGTAGAAAGTTTTCTACAACGATGGAGGCATATTGACTTCCAAGAGAATGGATTACACATCAAAAAAACGGTATACCCTACACCGATCTATTAATACCTTCATCGCCTTGCACGATGCTCTCTGACTATATAGATATGTGAAGGAGTTACTGGCCACACGTTCAGCCACTAACACTTGAATTTCTTCAGGCATTTAAAGAATCGGGAAACATTCCATTTCCTCTCAAATATGTGAGCTTATAATACTTTCGTCGGTATAGAGAGAGGTCAAATTGATTTAAAGATAAATTGTGTATAAATAAAGAGTTGAAAATGTGTCATGTTATTTGCCGAGTCCTTCTAAAACTCAGCCGTAATTTAATATTCGCTGAGTCCTTCTAAAGCTCAGCCGCAATTTAATATTAGCCGAGTCCTTCTAAAACTCAGCCGTAATTTAGCTTAACTGTAACTCAATTGTGAAGAGTAAATTAAATCGCGACATTTCATATTTTCGGCATGAATTTTAACTCACGACGTTACGTGTTTCAATTTTAGCAGAGTCCTTCTAAAACTTTTTCGTAATTTAGCTTAACTGTAACTCAGCCGTGAAGAGTAAATTAAATCGCAACATTTCATATTTTGGGCGAGAATTTTAACTCACGACGTTACGTGTTTTAATATTAGTCAAGTCCTTCTAAATCCCAGTTGTAATTTAGATTAACTGTAACTCAGACGTGAAGAGTAAATTAAATTGCGACGTTTCATATTTTGGACGGGAATTTTAACTCACGCCGTTACGTTTTCGATATTAGCCGAGTCCTTCTAAAACTCAGTTGTACTTTAGCTTATCTGTAACTCAGTAGTGAAGAGTAAATTAAATAGCGACGTTTCATATTTTGGGCAGAAATTTTAACTCACGATGTAATATAAATAATAAATTAAAATTCGTAACTCAATCCTAAATTAAACGTAACTCAGTCGTAATCCAAAAAGCATTAAAATCCATACAATACTTTTACATGGACAAGTTTTCACATTATGCCCCACTCTGTCTACAACGAGAACATGTGTGTTCTTTCCTAGGACGTTTGTTTTCTAGTGCAACCTATAAAAGAGATTTCATCCTATTTTTCTGAGGCCTTCCTGGTTGTTGACGAATAAGCGGGGGAAAGCATGGTTGGTTAGCCATGTTTTCTGGAACTTCTTGCGCTGAATCAACCATCATGACCGATTCAGGGTATGAGCTCATGAAAAAGTGCTGTAATAGTAAGGGCTTCACAGAGATATAAGACAAACATTCCGGTACTCGGCAGCTGAAATTGCATGCACACATGGTAATTTCTCGTGTTTGAAATGCTTGCATGTGCACTTTCTCCCTTCCAAGTTAACGACATGCAAAGACTCCCCATAAGATCCAACATGCAAAGACTCCCCATAAGATCCATTTGTAACTTCAGTGTGATGGCATCAATCCTTTGTACCGTCAACATTCTGGCGGTAGTAACACAATCCTATTATAAATACATAATAAAAAACTTTACGGCTGACTCATGAAATTTTATGCCTTGTTTATGAAATTTTACGTCTGACTTATGAACTGTTACAGCTCACTTACATGTAGTAGTTTCTCAACACCACGTGTAAGGGTGGTTGGTTATGATTTAGCATCCTCTCTCCGGTCACCAAACCATCTGGTTATCATTACCCGTATCGATTCTAATAGTTTGACAATTTTAAGACTTCTAGCATTTGACAATGCTCAGTTCAATTATTCCGCTATGTTTGTAGTCATCAAATTATACTTTTAGCTTGGGAAATGAACACGGGCCCACAGTCGGACATCAGCTCTTTGGAGGTAACCATGAAGTTTACGATTAATCGCTTCAATCTGCTCAAACATTTCAGTAAAGTCATGCATATTAAAACATCTTGCTGCTTTTTTCACCAGACGAAATACATCTTTTCCTTTGTACCGTCACAAAATTTCTTATATAAATGGTAGGTGCAGATTCCCCGAGAAGCCAACGGATACACATTTCCAATTGCTTTCCCTATAGAACTATGTGTATCCGAAATTATTCCAAGAGCCTCATCGTTAGGAATCAAAACTTTTGATTGCATAAAAAACCAATGCCATGAGTCATCATTTTCAGTGTTAACCACACCGAAGGCTATTGGAAAAATCTAAAAGTTACCATCCTGAGCTAGTGCTGTGAGAAGCGTCCCTTTGTATTAACCATTAGTCGACTATCACAACTTTGCGCATTAAAGGAAACCCATTTATGCTCAAACCAAACGCAAGGAACACATATATGAATCTTCCAAACTCATCGATTTGAAGACGCATAATTGTACCCGGATTTCCCTTCTTATCATGTACAAGTAAGAAGACAATTTTTCAAACTCACTCTCATGATTTCTCTCATCGATTTCTCTTACATATCTCAGCGTCCTATATGATTTCCAATAATCCATTTGTCCACATGAAAAACAATACAAATAATTCAGCCACATCGTGTTGTTTAAATAACTCAGCCGTATCGTTATAGATAACTAAGTCGTATCTTTAACATACCTAGCCCAATCGTTTAAATAACTAAACTATAACTTTTTAATTACCTTTACACCAAACTGCTTATTGATAGCTATTCCGACACTCTTAGGTCGAATGGACGGACCAACGTCACCGAGAAAATCCATGTACAACTCTCCTAAAATATTTGGTGTTGCTTTTCGAGATCAATTAGAACGCTCAGTTACAAAACATGTATGATCCAATTCGTAAATACGAATATAAAATACCGGGGAAGCCCTTTGGGCAGAAGCACAAACTCTCCAGATACATCTATCAACCCAACATGAAACAATGAGTGTATCCGAATTGGATACATTTACATCAAAATCAAATCGATCCCTCATTGTAAGAAGTTTCAGTAGTCTCTCCAAATCGGCTTTACTCTCGTATCGTTGACTTACCAAAGGGTTTAGCGAACACATCTCCAACCTTAGAACCTCCAGATTCCTTTTAGATCTGCTCATCGACAAGTTCTGAGATCTCTTCTTAGGAGGTAACATCGCTGAGTCTTTTTTTTTGTGTTGGAGACTTAGCGTATGAGCTGAAGTATCATCTTCAGATGACGCACCATCCGAGTTGTCAAGCATATCAAATTGGTTTTGGATTTCATCATCTTCTTCGTCTTCTTTTCCTACTTCATATTCTCCGCCTACTTTGTGATTTTTTCCTTCCACTTTACTAGAGCAGTCATTCTCATTGTCGTCGAGTTTCTCTTCCAAACTGAAACCATCGCCGAAATCTTCGCATCTAGATTCAACTTTCGAGACTTCTTCTTCTGAGATAAACTGAATAACCTTTTATTCTTCTCTCTCGCTCTCCCATTCCGACTGATTTTACCATCTTTGTTCTCCGTAATCTCTACACAGAGACGTAGCTGATCGATTTTCCTTAGACTTAGAAAACCTTGAAATTGTCGAATATTGGAGACGTAAACTAGTGGAGTGTCGTGCGCCATTTTTTCAAATCTTTATTCGAGAACATGTAACTCAGCTGAATCTGAAGCCTCGACTCATTCAATCTGTAATCATCAAGTACCAACTTTGCGAGCTCCGCGTGTGTTGTTTCCTCATTTATATGCAGAACTCTACACCCTCTATTGTTGGCGTTGAATACATATTTGTTTTTCTTAATCTAGTTACCGAAACAATGATTACATGATCCATAAGATTTCAGAGAAAGATGAGGAACAAGATGAAAAAGATAGATAAAGAAGATGAAGAATAAGAAATGACGTAACATAAACATTTCTTTTACTGTTGTAACGTTACTAATGACATGGCAAATAAGAGCTGATGACATGGCAAATAAGAGCTGATGACTTGGAAAATTAATAAGTGAGACATCAAACGAATATATAACTGCCTTACTAAATCAGTCATCAAACGTGAATACTATTTTAGTAATTATTTTTTGCTAATAAATCATCCTGATGGAAATCTTAAGTCACTCATATCGTCAAATTAATTAGCCGTCAAATGAATGCTATTATAGTAATTAATTTTTTGCTAATAATTCAGCCGTAATTAAGCTAAGTTTATTGTTAATCCAGCCGATTACGACTGACTAAATATAACTCAGCCGTAACAATCTTCCATAAGTCAGCCATTATTTAAAAAAATCAGCCAGCCGATGATCATTAACTCAGCCAACATAACATAACTCAGCCACGTCTTAACTACAATTCATTCGAATTTTCGACAAATCACCCTGCCGATGTATAAGTCTGCCGTAACTTCTGTACGTAAGTCAGCCATTATCCCATAAATCAGTCATATTTCTATAAGTCAGTCGTCACTAACGGCTGACTTAGGTTTGTAAATCAGTCATTTTCTCATAAGTCAGCCGCGTTGTGTAACTCAATCGCAATGTAACCATTACTCAATCGTGACGCAGTTTGCGGCGCTTACAACTTAGTTTATTAATCCACGTCAGCGGTTTCTTACGTGGAGCCGGTTGTTGCTTACGTGACATTAAAAAGTGATGGTATTCTTGTAAATACGTTTTTTGTCACACGTAATAAAAAAGACACGCTGAATATTAAAAATATGGCAGCAATAAAAAAGTTTTATATAGTTCTTGTTATATGTCGTAAAATGTGGGTTGTTTGAGTCAAATTCTCTTAAAAAATATATATATAGGCGCGGCTATCTGAAGCATAAATGATATGGGTGTTCGTAGTCAAATTAGCTGAGCAAGTGGTGAAAATGATTCACAAGTTGAAAAATCTTGTAAAGTGAATGTCATATCAGTTGCACACTAGAACACAATAAATATGTTTGTGTAAGTCATCCCACTGACACTTGAAGTCGAACAAATACCGAAAGGGCCCGAGGTCTGTGTTACATAAAGGGGGTTTTTGTATACAGTTTATCCAAAATATTTGTATAACCTAAGACTTGTCTGCTTGTGATCCCATCATTGACATGCGATAGAGATGGTTTTCCTAACAGTAAATGTCTTTATCTTTATCTCTTTCTAGTCAACAACTTGAGTTTTCAAAACATAAAAAAAAAACAATATATAACTCGTTGGTGATCGTGGTGCCTGAAATATATTTTTTTTGCGCTCCTTCAAACCTCTTTTAGCATGATCGATTATTCTTTCAATCTAAAATTTAAACACTGATTTTGAGTTTTAGAGGGATTGAAGATATAAGACCCAAACTTTCTTGAATCGTATAGTTTAGTGTAATTCTAGTATTCAAAATTCTGAGAAAACTTCCTTATGACAAAGATTGCAGTTTACATCATATTTTTAGACGAGATATTGACAATGTTTCTAAAAGAAGTGTGGAATATATCCTAAATTGAATTGTGAGTATCTCTAGGAACTGGAAATCATCATAATTTCCTAATACTCTCCCTCACGTTAGAGTGTGAAGGTTCGTAACACCCAACTTAGGCAATAACACATCAAACTGCAGTTTCCAAGTGGCTTAGTAAGAATATCGGTCAATTGATCCTTTGTCCGCACATGGCGAGTAATTATCAAACCTGCAGTCACTGCATCCCAAACACTGTGGCAATCTCTTTCTATATGTTTTGTTCTCTCATGAAAGACATGGTTCGCATCTATGTAGATAGCCGCTTGATTATCAGAGAAAAATGAAAGTGGCTTCTGAACCTCCATGCCCAGATCATTTACTAACTAAGCAATCCACTTGATCTCTTTTGTAGCAGCCGCCAGCGCTCTATATTCCGCTTCAGCCGAGGAGAGTGAAGCTATATCTTGTTTCTTAGTTTTCCAAGAAATTGGAGGGCCACCAAGCAGAATGACATAAAAAATGAGAGAACGGCGAGATAGCGGACAAGAACACCAGTCCGCATCACAATAAACTGAGAGCTCAAGATTCATATCAGCACTTAAGAGAATTCCTTATCCTGGTGAACCTTTACGAAACCAAACCACACGTAAAGCAACATTCCAGTGACCTTCACGCGATGATTTCATAAATTGAGACAACAAATATATCGAATAACACAACTCAGGTTGGATGATGGATAAGTAAACAAGTCGACCCACCAGTCTTCGATAAGTTTTCGGGTCTGAAAGCAGAGGCGAATCATCAGATGCAAGTTTATGGGTTTGTTCAATGGGGTGACAGCCGGTTTTGCACTTGTAAGACTTGTATCTTTGACAATATCCACAATGTACTTGCGTTTGATAAAAAAATTTCTTCACCCAAGCGAGCTAACTCAATTTCTAGGAAGTATTTGACTTTCCCCAAAGCCGTCATCAAAAATGTTTACCCAAGTATTCTTTGAAATAGTTGAGTTTCGCAGAATTGTTGCTGGCAATGACTAGATCTCCCCATATATTAATACTCTAACCTCAACCTATCCTTTTGAGTAATTGAATAGAGAATATTCCAAATACGATTGAATAATGCCAAACTGAAGTAGCGCCTTATAAAAATTCAAAAATAAACACTGTGGGGCTTGACGAGCCATAAATCGACTTACGGAGCCGACATACTTTAGAAGGATCAGAATGTATAAAACCGGAGGTAACCGCATGTAAACATCTTCTTCCAGATCTCCATGAAGAAACATATTGTGAACATCCATTTGATGAACTTTTCACTTTTCTGCTGCAACCAAACAAAGGAGGCTGCGAACGGTACTCATTTTGACCCTTGGTGCAAAATTTTCATCAAAATCTTCACCTTTAATTTGTTTATTTCCCATAGCCACCAGCATAGCTTTGGGTCTTTTTACGGTGCCATCAGGTTTATATTTCATTTTATGAAACCATTGAGAACCTATGGCAACTTTCCCTAGCGGAAATGTAGTGATATCCCATGTTCCTTGATCTTCATGAGTAGCAACCTTATGTTTCCTGACATCACGCCAAATACGAACTTTGAATGCTTCATGATAATTCTTTGTTTCATCATCGGCCATGACCGCTGCTAAGAACACCTGATGTGTGGTGAGAAATCATGATCTGAAATATAATCACCTAACAGATAAGGTGTCATACCTGAGACAATATCCGAGGACAGTGACAGAGCATTGAGAGAAGCGAGATGGGTGTCTTCAGGACATGTAACACAATAATTCACATAGTCGGGAACTTAACCGGAGGAACACATGCTCGCTTTCCTCTACCTAATAAAGGTGGCTCAACACTAGAAAATTCATGTATTGTAGATTTGTATTTACTATATCAGCTTCATTAGTCATGTCTGCAAGCTCATCTATGATTTCTGGAATAGGAGCTGGCACATGTGCTTCAGACGAAATCGAAGAAATATTCTCTTCT
This sequence comes from Moricandia moricandioides, assembly GCA_905132885.1. Classification (NCBI taxonomy): domain Eukaryota; kingdom Viridiplantae; phylum Streptophyta; class Magnoliopsida; order Brassicales; family Brassicaceae; genus Moricandia; species Moricandia moricandioides. The sequence goes on from CAJHQQ010001794.1 coordinate 24,843, forward strand.
AACACCAGAGTATAGACCTCTATAGTTTCAGTGCTGATGGGACTCCCCATTTCGTTCAAGACAAGAACGGTTTCGAACAGCTAGTCACAATCAGACCCGATCATTAATGGAGGATGAGAAACCGAAGGAATCACTGATGATGAAGCTAATGGGAACTCGGTTTCGTAAAAAATCACATCGCGAGAGATTAAGAATTCTCGTTTGTCTATATCAAACACTTTCCATCCTTTGTGGCCAAACAGATAACCAACAAACACGCATTAGCGACTCTGATTTTCAAACTTATCTTTATCTCGTAACCTCAAATGTGTGTAACATAGACTTCCAAATACACGGATCGTAGTGTGATTGTCCCCATATAAAACTTCATATGGCGAAGAACCTTTCAATAACTTAGTCGGACTTCTATTGATGAGGTATGTCGCTGTCATCACTGCTTCACCCCAAAACACAGTCAACTGTCCACTCTGAAACAGGAGTGCTCGTGAAACATTCACAATATGGCGATGTTTTTTTTTTGGCACGTTCATTCTGTTGCGGACTTCCAACACATGACGTTTGATGAATGATTCCATTCTCACGAAAAATTGTGATAAACACATGAATTCAGTACCATTGTCAAAACGTATGATCTTAACAACTTTGCCAAATTTCTTGTTAGTTATCATACATAAGTTAGAGAGTACTGTCCGCACTTCTGATTTATCAAGTAGGAGATAGGGGTAGACAGCACGAGAATAATCGTCAACGATGGTTAAAAAATAGACAGCTCCGGTGGAAGCTCGAGTGCGATATGGATCCCAAACATCGAAGTGAATCAAATCAAAATATTCTTTTGTTTTATTAAGACTGTTAAATAAAACTTTTCTAGTTTGCTTATCCCTAAAACACAAACATGTGTCACAAGGACCTAGGGTAGCAATTTTATTCGAAGAAAACATAGGTGAAACTTATAAAACTGAAGAAGAATGATGCCCGAGCCTTTGGTGTTAACGCAACTGATCCACTGAACTAACAAATGGAGTAGCCATACGATGAACCCTTGCGGCCATGACGTCCTTAATATAATAAACTCCATCTCGTTCTTTACTGGCTTCAATCAAAGTCCTCGTAAAACGGTCATGTAACACACACAAGGTATCCGTTAGTAATGAAAAACAATTTGTTTGTTTTAAGAACTTCGAAACTGAGATCAGAGAGAAATTCAGATTCAGCACAAACAACACACGATTGAGTGTAACTCGAAAGACAATTTAATTGTGCCCAGATTTGTAGCAAACCTTTTATTGCCATTCGAAAAGCCTACTGGACACGGGGCAATACTTTCAGTGTTTTCGAGGAACTAGATTTTGTCTCTCATATGGCGCGAAGCTCTCGTGCCTAGAATAAGATCACCATACGTACTCTTATCAAAGAGTTTGTGATGATGAAATTTGCCTTTTCAGTAAGCATTTGTGATAATGCTCTCCATTGTTCTTGTGAGAACTCTAGAAACGTAGAGGATTTCGATGTGGTAGTGTGAGATTTTGGTCTACTGCTTTTATTCCGATCAGAAGTGAAATCGCTTTGTCCACGTCCACCTCTACTACAACCTCTGTTTCCTCCTCTGTTTTATGGTCGTTCTTCCCACCAGTCCGGAAAGCCTACTAACTGCTAGCAATTCGTTTTATCATGTCCACTTCGACCGCAATGATAGCACTGAAAAACACTATCTCTATTCCAAAAATCCGTGCGCTACACTGTTTAATACTTATTAGTCCACGTTCCTTCTTAGCTACAAAGCCCACAACGCTCTGTTGTGATTCGTGTTCTTTCACAGAGTTGATACGCTGTTCTTCTCGAATCACCTTTGAGTATATCTCTCCAAAGTCAAGTGTTGAATATGAAGAGATAATTGCTTTACACATTCCTCCATATCGAACTTGATCCAGCACATGAAAAAATGACGTATTTTCTCTTCTTCTCCCTCATTTTTTTCAAATTCTGTCATTGCAGTCGAGGTAGATGAAGGAAGTGGTTTTTACTTGTCCAGTTCCTCCCAGATATTTGACAGATGCCTGAAATAATCGATGACGGCTTGGCCATATGGTCTACAAACAACAAGTTGCTCTTTCAGATGATGAATTCTTAATTTTCCGACTTAGAAGCGTTTATGGACATTCTCCCACAACTTTTGTGAATCCTATATAAACATAACTGTAGACCTAATCTGCGGCTCAATCGATGTTCTAATCGAACCAACGATCATTGAGTTAACCGACTGCCACAACTCCAAGTTTGGGTCATTCGCCATAGGTTTAGGTATGGTACCTTCAACGAAGCCCAATTTTCGCTTTGCCCTACGAGCATTAGTCATCTCGCTAGACTACTAGTTGTAATTCTCTCCAGTTAACACCACCGATGTAATCATTGCTCCAGGATCATCGGAGGCATAAAGAGAGTATGGCGTTGTAACTTTAAACTTATTTTATTCAGTAGTTCAGGTTTTAGACACCACTGGGGACTCCTCTCCATCCACCATGGTCGTAAAGATGTCACACAACATGTATGATCCACAAACTTAAACATAACCTTCTGTAAACCAGAACTTCAAACTCCAAAAAAACAAACCACCATGAACATGAACTCAAACAAATTAGGTCTCAGAATTTTCTGCTCTAATACCATGTAAATCTAGTATTCAGAATTTTGAGAAGACTTTCTTATGAAAAAAGTTGAAGCTTAGATCATATTTATACACGAGATCTTGACAACATTCCTAAAACAAGATTGGAATATATCCTTAACTTATTTGTGAATATCTCTAGAAACTGGAAATTATCCTAATTTCCTAATATTTAGCTTTTGGTGTATTTATAGATTTAAGAGCCAGTTTTTTATCAACACAAGATTTAAGAGCTTAGAAGAAAAGTATACAGAAAGCAAATGAATACATGATCAATGAACATAATCACCGTATATATTCACTACCAATTTTCACATTCTTCCATTTGATTTTTTCTCAAACACATGACATATATGAATCCATATTCAGATATACATTTATAACAAGCAACATTCGAGATGTTAAATAAGGAGGCCCAAAACCCATGAGCCTCAGCCTATTAAATATCCTATCAATTTTAGAACAAGTAAGACAAAAAAATGCATTTCTACACACAATAATCAATTGCAATTACACCCTAAATGAAATTCTTAACCTTGAAAAAGAAAACATCAATGCACTCTATACTAATCTCTCTTGTTAATTAGATTTATCAACCGTCTTTAAAATATCTCAAGATTAGTAACTATACTTAACAATGATCACTGGATTAGTAACTAACAACTAATTTCAATTCCACAATTTTTTTTTGTATGCAAACGAAACTAGAGATTAGAGGTAATCATATTGTATCTATAAAACAACACTAAAGAGAACAAACTGTTATTCCAAGTAAGCTCCACGACATTGACTGCCATTCAAATCAATCTTCATAATCAAAGCTACTTGCACAATCAAGCAATGCGTTATGCTACTGTTCATAATGGAAAATGTAGTTTAACCTGACAAGAAGCAGCTTTTGTCTTCCCTCTATTAGCAAAGTATAATGTCAGGAGAAGAAGCACATTCATTCTCTTCACAATCTGATTATGCTGCTCGAAGTTGCATTCACTCTGGCATCTGATCATGTTTTGTGCAAATGGAGAAAGCCAAGAGAGTATACTATCTATGAATTCTTTCTAGTCGTGAGCTAGAGGAGTGTCATAAAGTATGATCCGAGATTAGCCTTCAAGGATGTTTTCAAACTCTTCGGAAACATTTGGTAAAGATCATAGATTGCTTCTTCTCCAATCAGATGAGTGTACTTGAGAACATTCTCTACAATAATCACAAAAATTGCACAGTGTAATGATAAAGCAGATCCTCCAACCGTTTAAATCAAAGCATGTTGAGATAATCTGTTGTTAGAACCAAACATACTAGTCCGGATTTTGTTTAAAGGATCATCATCTTCATCATCGTGACTCATAGAAACCAAGTTGTACATAGTGAGACAATCCATGTACATCCTCCCTAAATTAGTCCCAAAGCAAAAACACCAAACATAGTTTCAATCCTAACATAAATTGTTCAAACAGTTCTAGCCAACATCTCAACAACCTTATCATAACTTGGTTCCATAGCGCAATATCTATGAAACTCCTCACATCCTGTCACATAAGTTTCTGTTCGAAAGCTTTAACACTTGCTTGATGCTGTTGGCTTCCTTGGAGCTTCAACACCGCATGTTCAACCTCATTCATGCTCAAATCCTTGTAAAGCGGGTTTGTTACACTTCTACATGACGCTAGCTACACGGCTTAAGTCATCTAGCTTCTTGGAGACTGCGAGGTGATTCGCGTAGGAAGATACTAAATTTTTTAATTACTTCAGACTTGAGCTTTGAGAGCTCTGTGTCGGGGAGGGAACAGTGAACAGTGGAGTGAACTTACATTGTTTCCAGTTTTGACAAGTCATGGGTGATTCGAGTAAAGATTGAAATGTTGGATAAGCTTCAACATTCCTAAAAAAAGAAGTTATCCTTAAAGGAATTAGGATAACTAAAGCTATTGGTATTCGGAAAAGGAAATACCTAATATAATGTGTAATAAGATAGAAAAGGAAATCTAGTGCCTATATATATGGTCATCGACTTGTGATATCATAAGAGAGGATAAGAAAGACAATAGCTTGTGTTTAGTTTTTGAGAAGTTCTGTAAACATTAATAAATGAAGGATTCTTTTATTGAGCTTTTGTGTTCAAGGCTAAACAAGGGTGAACACATTCACGTTTTAGTCACTTTATTTGGTATCAGAGCACAAGGTTTTGTTTCAAGAGATCGAATCACCGAAGAGATGGGTGATATGAAGCCAACATCGAAGATAAGAGAAGTTGTGCCCTCTACAGTGGTCTGGCCGATGTTATCTCCAACAAACTATATAGTAAGGGAATGAGAATGAAGGTGTTTATGAGAGTACATAAGGATTGGGAATCAGTTGAACCAAGGACAAATGATGAAGAGAAGAATGATCTCGCTACTGCTTTGTTGTTTCAATAGATTCAAGAGAAACTCATCTTGGAGGTTGGTGAACAAGACTCCCTAGAAAAGATATGGGAAGCCGTAAAATCAAGGATTCTTGGTGCTGAGCGTGTGAAGGAAGCTAGACTCCAAACCTTGGTGAAAAAATTTGAACGCCAAAGGATGAAGGATTCATATTCAATCGATATCTTCTCGGGAAGATATCTGAATAGCCTTGAAATCTGCAGCTTTAGGTCAAAAAATGGAAGAACCTAAGCTGGTAAAGAAGTTCCTGAGAAGCTTACCGTGAAGCAAGTATATTCAGATTATAGCATCGCTTGAATAAGTTATTGATCTGAATAAAACGAATTTTGAAGATATTGTTAGGAGACTTAAAGAAACAAGGGAACCTTCTATATGCAAACTTCGATAACTCATACAACTCAAGAGGAAGAGGTAGATGTTGGAATCGTGGAAGAGGAAACATTGGAAGAAGCAGAGGACGTGGCCAGTCTAACTCAAAAGACAAATACAAGGAGAAAAAGACATGTGTCAGATTGTCAGATCGTATGTTTCATGTGCTATAAACCGGGTCACTTTGCTTCAGTGTGTCCAGAAATGAAACAATACGATCAAGAGATGTACGTTATATATGCATGAGATTGTGTTTTCCAGTGAGGAGAAGGTCATACCGAAGACACTGGAACGAGGCAAGCGTAAAGATGAAATGTGGTACTTGAACAACGAAGCTAGTAACCATAAAGATGGGTGAGAAATCATACATCTCTAAACTCAATGAAAGCAGTAAAGGAAAAGTCAAGTTCGGAGATGGTTCATGTGTGGACATCTATGACAAATGATTGATACTGTTTAAAGCAAAAACATGGGAACATAAAATGTTGACCGACATATACTACATTACAGAGTTGAGAAGCAACAGATTAAGTTTAGGATAAGAAAATGAGCAAGGGTGTGTGATGTTCGAATAAATGACAATTACCTAACACTAAAAGACTCTAATGGAAGATTGTTGTTGAAAGTGATGAAGTCGCCTAACCGACTCTAAAAACTGAGACTTGAAGTTGGTAGACCAGCCTGATTGCACACGTGAATGGAAGAAGAATTTTGGAGATGGAATGCTAGGCTTGAACACATTAGTTTAAAAACTATAAAATCCATGGTGACACAGGAAATGGTGCACCGCTTTCCAGAGATTTAAGAAGAGAAACAAATCTGCGACTCTTGCTTGGTTGGCAATCATGCTCGACAGTTTTTTCTAAAGGCTACTTCGTATAGATCATCGCAAGATTTGGAACTACTACATGCGATTTGTGTGGTCCTATATCACCGGCTACACTAGCACACAACATGCGTTTGAAAAGTTCAAGGAATTCAAGAAACTTGTTGATAGGTCCTAGTATTTACCTGTTTTAGACCATATTATAGGCCCTATTTGGAGTCTGTTATGTGTGTCTAGGATATGTTTTAGAGTATTTTCAGGTCCAGGTGCATTTTGGAGTATTTTAGACATTATGAGGCTTTATGGAGCTTAGAGAGAGAGAGAGAGAGAGAGAGAGAAGAGAGAGAGAGAGAGAGAGAGAGAGAGAGAGAGAGAGAGAGAGAGAGAGAGAGAGAGAGAGGAACCACATAGCTGGTCAAAATCAGCTAACTACGAGTCAAGACGGAGATAGTGTCGATCGACGACGCACCCTTTCCGTCAATCGACGGTCGACGCGCAATATCCCAATTCACAAAGTACCAACTTGAATCCCAAGTAAAAAAAATTACTAGATTACCTATGGAGGAGTTTTACCTAGTTTATATTATCTTTGCAATGTTTTATGCAAAGAGGGAGCTTTTAAGTGATTTCAGAATAAATATAGTAATTTTGGATTTTTTGGGAGAATATCAGGACTTCTCAAGCTTTGCATTAGAACCCCACTTTTTATCCCTATTCTTATGCATTCTTTTATGATTATGATTATGTTCTTTTTAGCTATGTCTGAGTCATTACATTTTTAGATTTAGGATTTATTAATGGTTTTTATGAATTAGCCAAACAATAGAATTGCTTGGGTGATTATTAGATATATCATCAGTATTTTACTTATTACTTGTGTTTTTGATTAGCTATTTAAAACCTTGACCTTAGGATGATTGACACTGCGAGAGTAAGATCATTACCTGAATAATTTTCGCTGAGCTTAAATTACTAGGTACAATCAAGAGAATGGTCTAGTGATTCTAAGTGAACCAATCAAATTTGAACGTTTAATGCTCAACTAAGAAAGCCATTGATCAATGTTGTCTGCATACCATTGATCAATGTTGTCTGCATACCATTGATCGACGGTCATTATGAATTTACACACGGAAGTTTGTAGACTCGAAGCTTAGCCATAAATAGATATAACTTGGTATCTTTACTAATTGAATTTGTGTTTTGACATGACGGTTTTCATGTATTTCAATGCAAACTCTATCAAATTAACTCTACAAACTACTCTTGCCAAGAGAGGTCAAATTATAGTATTTAGAGATCAAATCCACAGGGAGCGTGGGCAGACAATAAAATCAATACAATCACGATTAAGCTAGGCAAATAGATTAATAAGCATTAAATAAACTATAGCAGATAATTGATTGATTGGTAAATAAACAATGATAATAAATAGCTAGATCCATGGTTTCATGCAAGTGAATTATAGAGGATAGAAGCTAAGGCTATTAATCATAGAACTCGATATCTAATCTAAAATATGATCAGCTCTCGCTGCGAGTCTAATCTATTGACTAAGTCCGATGTCTCAGCTCTCGCTTGTTGACACATAATGGCCGTCGATCGATGGAAATGATCTTGCATCGATCGATGGTCTCTTAAGTCAAGCTTTATGACCAAATTCGATAAGTTTACTAAATTAACTAAATCAACTCTCGTTTGTTTCTAGCAACCTAGCTCAACAAGATTAATACTGGTAGTAGACCATGCTCTCGCTTGCGTCTAACTATCCAATGATAAGGGTTCTAGTTAGCTACTTTAGAACACAACCAATAAACACAATTCTATTGATACATCTAATAATCACCCTAGCAATTATATTGTTTGTCAAATCCATCAATACCATTAATAAACCCTAAACCTAACAAGATATCTACTGAGACATGATCTTTGTCAAATAAATCATAGATGGATAGAATAGATATAAAATATAAATCAAATAAAGAACCAAAGGAGTTCCAGGCGGACTCTGAAGGAGTTCCTCCATTCACTCATAACCCTAGAACAATAAATAGAATAAAGCTTGGTAAAGCGTCTCAAGCGTAGCCGTCAACAATGGCTTAGAAAACATATAAATAGGGTTTTAGGTCGTCGATGAGTATTTTGGCAATTTGTGATGGCTTCTGGGCTTAAGTCGGCCATAAAACAATTCGGGCCTGTCTTCTGGGATCACCGTCGATTGAAAACAAGGCTGTGCCGTCGATCGACACTCATTCATCTTCTCGACAGCTTCCTCTCTCGAGGCATAAAGATCACTCTTCAGTAAATCAGACATAACTTTAGATCTAACTGTCCGATGAACCTAAAACCGGTGGCATTGGAAAGCTAACTCAAAGCTCAATTGTCTTTCAAAATATCAGCTCAATTTCACTGTGGGAAGGTCTCCATACATAGCTCAATCTAAGGCATATGCGCAGTTCTGCATCTATAAAAGCTCTAGAATCACCAAAGTTCTCTAGAACGTACCTAAACCTGAAAATACTCTAAAAAATACTCCAAACACATATAATAGACTCTAAACAGGGCTGATATCATGGCACAATAGTGGTAAATATCAGGCCCTATCAACTCCTCCAGACTTAACCTTTTGCTTGTCCTCAAGCAAACAAAGCCTATGAAAGAGGTTTTAAAAAGCGGAGACTCACATAATGTCTAAGTATAACTATCACCCTACTTTGTTGCAATCACATCCTATCAAGTCATACAAAGAGAAAATTTATATACCCTATCCTAGTATAACAACCAAATTTATTCTACCAACAATTTAACGAATACTAGTCTGACTCGCCCCTCTATTGATTTCATTTCTTTGCATAGAATAAAAGTTCAAGTTTTACCTTGGGAGTATCGATCAATGGATATAGGGACTCTTACCTCTGCAAGTATCTGAACACACATGTAGTATTCTATGATTCCTTTCCTCTCTCTCTTCTCACTTCTTCTCAGTCAATGTTTCCCTTCTTTTGAGGGTATCATTTTAATTTTTTTAATTGACTGAGATATTTGGACATGTTTCCATGAATCAAGCCCTAATGGTTTTTGCCACCTGATCTTGTTCACTTCTTTTTGACCTTTATATCTTTCTAGAACTATATGAATTAAGCTTTAATGGTTGTAGCAACCAAATCCTGTTCGATTTTTTTTTTATGTGAAGGGGAGAGAGAGGGGAATCAGAAGCACACAGACTTTTACATTCCAGACTTGCAGAAAGAATCTGATCCAGTGTTTACCAAATCCCAAAGCAAGCAAATAATGTAAGAAATAGTGTTGGAAATAAGCTTCGGTTCCTTTAAACTTTCTAAGCAAGTGTGATATAGTGGCAGGATGATCCACTTTGGTATCTCTAGTAATCTCTGCAAACAAACTTCTAAGAATGGTGCTAAAGTGTGGTTAGTCAATAATAATTCTTGGTCATTGTCCCCTTCTTGACTCAATAAAACTTTTGGAAAACTTATGTATATATAGTAAATAAGACTCAAAACAAATCAAACAACATCAGCGAACCTCCCCTAGACTTAAATTACACTACCCCAGTGTAATCCGTCCGGGATTGGTTAAGAGAAATCAAATCATAAATAAATAGCTTAAGAGAGAAACTCGATACCAGACTTTGTAAAAGAGTGTCGATCGATGGCAGATGGATGGTGTCGACCGATGGTCATGATCCATGGTCGATCAATGTTTATTCTTTAGTGTCAGTCGATGGCACACCTGGAAGTTTCTACTCTATGCTCATTTTTTTAAAATTAAAGAAAATAAAACTCAAAATAGAACACAATATCAGTAATACCGCCCCCAGACTTAAACAACACTATCATCAGTGTTATACAGTCTAAGATAGGTGAAGAAAATAAATCATAAGGACCAAATTTAACAAGGAAAAAGATATACTGCTTGCTGATGCTGACCGTCGATCGACACAGTTAAGTGGCGATCAAACGATGCTCGGTTTGATCCGTCAATCAAAAGTGATCAAGTGTCGATCGATGCTCTACGCAATCTATCTTCCTATTATCTTTTTTTTTAACCTGAAATAAATAAATACGAAAATTAGTAATAAATAAAAAATAAAATCAAATTAAAACTTAGTAAGCATTGGGTTGCCTCCCACTCAACGCTTATTTTTAGTCTTTAGCTTGACGTTTGAAACTCTAATTTAGTTCGGATGAGATTGAGAACTTGCTCCAAAATAATTCCCAATGTCCAATATCTTCAGCTTCATCACCCTTTTTGTGAAAGCCTCCATTGACTCTTCTCCTTTGTCTATCATTTCAGCAATGAGAAGTGCTCGAAGCTTTGCAAATGGCTGAAAGAAACATCTTCTGTGCACTGTGTATTTCCTGACACCATCTGAGAAGTGGGGAATCAATGATAACCGAGGACCTTCCTTGATCCTTTTCTCTTTTTCCAATTCCTCCTCTTCTTTCCTCCAGACTTGTCTGATCTCGTGATGCCCCCATCAAAAAAATTACAAAACACTTCAAACTTATTCTGCTCTGATCCGTGATGAGTGTCGATCGACGCTCTAGTGTTGATGTCGATCGATGTTCCAATGGTGGCGTCGATCTATTCATCAATGATGGTGTCAATTGATGATGCGACCGATGGTCCTTGGTCAACTTCACCTTCATACTTCAATACTCTCTGACAAACAACTGTATGCTGAAGATCATCAAGTACCTCAACGTAGAGATCCACATGCAGACTTCCATCTGGTGGAATAGGAAATTCAACCTCAAAAACAGCACTAGGAAATACATACTTCACAGGGTCATGTACCATCTTCGCTCTTTTTTGAAAATCAGCAGCCTCTTATGTGCAAATAGGTCGTCATAGATGTTCAGGGACATCAAGGTGTGAGGTCTTAGACTTGTGCATTCTCTCCTCAATTGGTTCCAGCTCAACTGTGTAACCCGGTTCGTCCAATAATAAGTGTCAATCGATATCAGCTATGGAGTGTCGATCGATGCAGTCCTTTGGGTGTCGATCAATGTAGTCGGGTGGTTGTCGATCGATGTTATCGGGTGGGTGCAGATTGATGCCAGTTTTTGGTGAAGTTTCCAGATCTCTTCTCGAAGTGTGTTGATTGTCATCAAACTTCTTCTCCGAGTTCTGATTCGTATCATCAAACCCTTCTTCTAGCTCCATTGTGGCTTTCCTACTCGAATCCAAATACCCAAGTTGTTCTTTATCCTTTGGCGCCAAGATATCTCCGATGGTGATGTTTATTTCTACATCCGGAGTATGATAACAACTTGATACATCGGTGCTCTCTAGTGTTGATTCTGCAATGTTCTGAAGATAACTTGATCTTTCATGGATGTCGAGTGGTGTCGATCGATAATCGGGGTTAGTGTCGATCGATGCTGAGGTCTTAGGGTCGATCGACGTTGAGATCTTAGTGTCGATCGACACTGAGGTTGGATCGATAATATCAGCTTCTTCTACTCTGCTAAGCTCTCCATATCCATCTTCTTCTTCTTCCTCTACCATATATCTCAACATAGATTCCATCTCGATCTTCATATTTGCTTCAGTATCATAGAGAAAGTTGGTGAGGAAGGTGTTCGTGATGTCATTCCAGGTAGTGAGTGATTCTGGTGGCAACCTCTTGAACCAACATGTTGCTTCTCCAAGAAGAGAGTATGGTAATAATTTGTTGAAATAGTAATCTTCAGATACTCCATTGTACTTAATGGTCGACGCTAAATCATCGAATGATTCACGGTGGTTACTGGGACATTCATGAGGAAGACCATGAAAAGGATGCTGACCCACAAGAGAGATATATGTAGGATTCAGCTCAAAGACATTCCTCTGTGGTGCAGAAGAACACATCGTAGACATGTTCTCGTAGAAATCCTCAGGCATGTTGTAGTCTCTAAGTTCCTTTTGTCGTTCAATCCAAGAATTCACAGTAACAGCATTAGCATCAGGGATTGTAGTCCCATGTGCATGAATCAATTGCCCTGCACTGTTGTGTGGACAACCTCTTTCGTCTCGTAAGATGTCATTCTTGTCAACTCTCAGTATGAGTACTTCGACCTTCTCTATCTTCTCGCAAGTAGTATCGATCGATGGAGAAGTGTGGATGTCCATCGATGCCATGATATTAGTATCGATCGACAGTGAAGTACTGGTGTCGATCGATGCTCGCTTCTCTTTGCTATCGATCACTGCTTGGAGGGTGTCGACTACCCTCGTAGACTTATGGATTGTGCGCGAATCAGCAGGTTCCTGTTTTGAAGAACCCAAAAACTCTCTCCTCATTGCTTCCTGGTACTAGTATGTACCTGAAACACAAAAAAAAATTATGTAAGTAAACAAATATAGAAAAATACCTAGACTAAATCAAACAAATTGAGTATAATGGCGAATCCTTACTCCCCGCAACAACGCCAAATTTGACATGAGGGTTTTTTATGTATTTCAATGCAAACTCTATCAAATTAACTCTACGAACTACTCTTGCCAAGAGAGGTGAAATTGTAGTATTTAGGGATCGAATCCACATCGAGCGTGGGCACACAATAAACTTAATACAGTCGCGATTAAGCTAGACAAATAGATTAACAAGCAATAAATAAACTGTAGCAGATAATTGATTCATTGGTAAATAAACAATAATAATAATTAGCTAGATCTAAGGTTTCACGCAAGTGAATTATAGAGGATAGAAGCTAAGGGAATTATTCATAGAACTTGATATCTAATGTAAAAGACGCCAGCTCTCGCTGCAAGTCTAATTTATTGACTAAGTCTGATGTCTCAGCTCTTGCATGTAGACACATAATGACCGTCGATCGATGGCAATGATCCTGCATCGATCGATGGTCTCTTAAGTCAAGCTTTATGACATAATTCAATAAGTTCACTAAATTAACTAAATCAACTCTCGTTTGTTTCTAGCAACCTAGCTCAACAAGATTAATTCTGGTAGTAGACCATGCTCTCCCTTGCGCCTAACTATCCTATGATCAGGGTTCTAGTTAGCTACTCTAGAACACAAGCAATAAACACAATTCTATTGATAGATCTAATAATCCCCTAGAAATTTGATTGTTTTGTGAATCCATCAATACCATTAATAAACCACTAAACCTAACAAGAGATATACTCAGACATGATTTTTGTCACATAAATCATAGATTAATAGAATAAATATAGAATAGAAATCAAATAAAGAACCAAAGGAGTTCCAGGAGGACTCTGAAGGAATTCCTCCCTTCACTCCTAACACTATAACAATATATAGAATAAAGCTTGGTAAAGCGTCTCAAGCGTAGCCGTCAACAATGGCTTAGAAAACATATAAATAGCGTTCTAGGTCGTCCATGGGTATTTTGGTAATTTATGATGGATTCTGGGCTTAAGTCGGCCATAAAAGAAGTGGGGCCTGTCTTCTGGGATCACCGTTGATTGACACCAAGGCTGTGTCGTCGATCGACGCTCATTCATATTCTCGACAGCTTCCTCTCGCGAGGCAGACATACCACTCTTCAGTAAATTGAGCATAAATTTAGATCTAACCGTCCTATGGACCTCAAACTGGTGACATTTGACAGATAATTCAAATCTATATCTTCTGTTAAAATATCAGCAAAATCTCACCGAGGGAAGGTCTCAATCCATAGCTAAACATATGACGCATCTGCGCTGTTCTGCATCTCTAAAGGCTCTAGAATCACCAAAGTTCTCCAGAACGTACCTGAACCTGAAAATACTATTAAACATACTACAAACACATGAAATAGACTCTAAATAGGACTGATATCATGGCACAATAGTGGTAGATATCAGGCCCTATCATGTTCTATGATTGAAAACTCCTTGGCTTCTACCCATTATAATTCACTACATGAAAACCCTATATCTAGCTACTTTCCTTAATTGTTTACAAACCAACTCATTCTTAATTTAATGTTTCTTAAAGTTATTTTAATTTCCTAGCATAACTAAGTTGATTATCAAATCTATTGTGTGTTCTTGCTCTCTATGGATTCGATCCCTAAGTACCACAACTAAACCTCTTATTTGAGAGAGTAATCAATAGCTTTAGGACAATATGAGCATGTATCAAACTTGGCGCTATTTCTGGGGAGCAAGGATCTCCATTAAATTTGTTTTGCAAGTTGTCTAGGCTTTTTTTTAGTTTACTTACAATTTTTTTTCTTTTGTCTTTGAGGTGCATGCCCATCAATACCAGAAGCAACAAGGAAAAATACTTAATTTTCTCAGACCCAATAACCTGCGAACGTATCATCCGAAAGGAGAAGCGACAAGCATCAATCGAAGGCAACACTTCTTTGTCGATTGACACTCATTTCCCAAAATCGACCGATGCCAACACCGTGGCATCGATCGACGGTGATTCCCAAGAAGAGATGGTTGCTATGCTGATCGTGACTAGGAATGAGAAAGGAGACCTGTATGACCTCAAAGGTCATCTATGTAGTGCAACAGGCCAGATAATTTATGATCAGGGGATTGTAATTCCTGAACCAAAAGAAGCTTTTGTAGCTCAAGCTGGAGATGAAACCGAGGCCGCTCTACCCAGAACGTTGGATGACTATAATTTTCCAGATCAATTATATGCCAACATATATATTATTCATACTCCATATTTCCAGAGAAACGATTTTGATCTGAAGCTAGCCTGTTTCACACTTGTGGCACAGACACCATTCCATGGTGACACTCTGGGTGATTTTATGTTCTAACAGGGTATAAATATCCTAAACAAATAACTGTCAAATTAACCCTTAATCCTAACACACAAAATAATACTCTTGCCAAGAGAGATCAGGTGTAATACTTTGGGATCGAATCCACATAGCACAATGGCACACAATAATTTTTTTTATTTCTAAAGACTAAGCTATGTAACTATATAAATTGGTAACAAGTAATAAGGTCAAGGAAATATTCTTTATTAGAAGGAATAAATGCAATATGAAAATATGCTAATAATGTAAATATGGAAATATGCTAATAATGTAAATATGGAAATATGCTAATAGATTAACTAGATGCAAATGTAAATATGCTAGATCTAGGGTTTCATGCAAGTAGATTATAGAAGATAAAAGTTAAGGGTATTTAATCATGAAACTCGATATCTAATGTAAAAGACACCAGCTCTCGCTGCGAGTCTAATCTATTGACCAAGTTCAATGTCTCATCTCTCGCTTGTTGACACAGAATGACCATCTATTGATGGCAATGATTCTGCGTCGATCGATGGTTTCTTGAGTCATGCTTTATGTCATAATTCCATAACCTCACTAAAATAACTAAATCAACTCTCGTTTGTTTCTAGCAACCTAGCTCAATAGAATAAATTCCGGTAGTAGACCATGCTCTTGCTTGCGCCTAACTATCCTATTATCAGGGTTCTAGTTAGCTACTCTAGAACACAAGCAATAAACACAATTCTATTAATAGATCTAATAATGACCCTAACAATTTTGTTGTTTGGCTAATCCATCAGTACCATTAATAAACCCTAAATCTAGTTGATAACTACTCATACATAAATAAAGTAAGAATAATAATCTGAATATAATGCATATATAAAATACTGGTGTTCCAATACAAATCTCTCTAAGGAGTTATCAATCTTCTCCTTCAATAAATCCTAAAAATATACATAAATTATAAATATAAAAACCTAAAGTCTATGTCAAAACTCGTCTAAGGGTAATCTTGTAATCTTGTGTCTTGTCTCTAACTTGAGCTTGAAAATCGGCTGTCTGCGAATTGGGCATCGGTCGATGGCAGATGTGCAACATTGATCGATCTTGGTCATGTTACATCAGTCAACGCCAACGTTGTGTCGTCGATCGATGGTAGTCTTGTACTTTGATTCTCACAATGATCAATTACAGATTATTCTCCACTAAATGCTATAAAACTCCAAGTATCTCCATATATCTCCAAAATGTACCATGACCTGTAAAGACCTCAAAATATAGCCTAGACACACATAACATACCCTAAATAGAGCCTATAACATGATCTAAAACTGGTAATAAATAGGCTATATCAACTCTCCTAGACTTAACCTTTTGCTTGTCCTCAAGCAAACAAGCCTGTGAAAGAGGTTTTGAGAAACGTAGACTCACATAATGTCTAAGTATAACTGTCACCTTACTTTATTGCAACCACATCCTATCAAGTCAATCACAGAGAAACTTTATATACCCTATCCTAGTATAGCAACCAAATCCATTCTACCAAAAACTTAGCGAATACTAGTCTGACTCGCCCCTCTACTGATTTCATTTTTGTGCATAAAATAAAAGTGCAGGCTTTACCTTGAGAGTATCGATCAAGGGACACATGGACTCTTACCTCTGCAAGTATCTGAACACACAAGTAGTATTCTCTGATTTATTTCCTCTCTCTCTTCTTACTTTCTCAGTCAATGTCTCCCTTCTTTTTAGGGTATCATTTTATTTCTTTAATTAACTGAGATATTTGGATAGAGTTCCATGAATCAAGCCCTGATGATTTTTTCCACCAGATCCTGTTCACTTCTTTTTACCATTACCTCTTTCTAGGATCATATGAATCAAGCTTTAATGGTTGTAGCCACCAAATCCTATTCGACTCCTTTTTTAATCTGAAGGGGAGAGAGATGGGAATCATAAGCACACAGACTTTTACCTTCCAGACTTTCAGAAGGAAAACGATCCAATGTACACCAAATCCCAAAGCAAGCAAATATGTCATGATTAATGTTGGAAATAAGCTTCGGTTCCATCAAACTTTCTAAGCAAGTGTGATATAATAGCATGATGATCCACTTTGGTATCTCTAGTAATCTCTGCAAACAACCTTCTAAGAATGGTGTCTATAGCATGGTTAGTCAATAATAAATCTTGATCATAGTCTTTTTTTAGACTCAACAAAACGTTTTGAAAAACTTATATATATAACACTCAAAAATAATTAAATAGCATTAGCGAACCTCCTTTAGACTTAAATTACATTGTCCCAGTGTAATCCGCCCTGAATTGGTTAGAAAAATGAAATCATAAGTAAATAGTTTAAGTATAAAACTCGATACATCTCTCTTTATGAGAGCGTCGATCGATGGTCGGCTAATAGTGTCTATCGATGCTAAACCTGTAAGTTTCTACTGCTTATAAAACTCAAAATATAACACAATATTAGTAATACCTTCCTTAAACTTAAACAACGATATCACCAGTGTTATACAGTCTGAGATTGGAGAGGAAATAAATCATAAGGACCTAATTTAACAAGGAAAAACGATATACCTGCTTTCTGATGGTGACCGTCGATCGACACAGTTAAGTGTCTTCGATCGATGCGTTGGTTACTCTGTTGATCGGCAGTGATCAAGTGTCGGTCGATGCTCTATGCAGACCTGCAATAATAAAATAAAGTTTCAAAATTAGACTAGTATAATCAAAAACTAAATAAAACTTATTAAACAGTGGGTTGCCTCCCACTCAGCACTTTGTTATAGTCTTAAGCTCAAAGTTGTGTACGTTCTGACTAGAAAGGAGGTTGATCAATACTTGGAAAACAAGTGTCTACATCTTCTTTCTCTTCTAAAAACATGTACCAATGAAGTTTTTGACTGCCTCATCTCCTCTGGTTTTCTCGTTCTTTATGGTTTCCTTAGTAACCTCCATTGAATGCATTCTTCTTTGTAGATTCTCAATACTGCGCTGGAGCATTCTAAGTCTGGCAGCTGTATTGTCTTATAACTCTTCCAATTTCTGAGAAATATCTTCCTTCATCAGGCTCTGAGAAAAAACAATTTCATCGAACCTATCTTCTAAGTGGTGTTATGCTGCGTACTTCTGTCTGTCGAACTCAGTATCGATCGATGGCAAGGTGTTGATGTCGATCGATGTCACTCTATCCAGTCTACTCGCATGCTGTCTCTAAACAATATCCATCTCTTGCTTCATCTCATCCATGCGTGTAGTCAAATTGGTGAGGCATTTATTAATAGGATAGTAAACATCATCAAGCCTCATGTAGAAATCATCCAGTGAAATCTCTTGAGCTTTGTAGATCTCATGCACAATATCATCAATCTCTGCTCTGCTGTATGTCTCTTGTTGCTTTGTAGTGGTATTGATCTATGCGTTCTTCTTGTTTTTGATCGATGGTTGAGTTTGAATTGGCTCGTGCTTCTGCTCCTCGTTGTCGATCGATGCCGGTACCTGGGCATCGATCTATGGCTGTTGCTGTTGTCCAACGAAATTTCCTGATCGTTCAGCCATAATAAGGGCGTCTGCTGCATCTTTCTTAGGTAGAGTTAGAAATCTCCCATAAAGACCTCGTGCACGTCCTTCTACATCTCTGAAATTTCCAAACTCATCGGGTCTGAGATAACTGACTTCTTTTTCTTCTCTTCCAAGTGAATGGTCTGGTTTACGTTTGATGTCATTTGATGGCCAAGATAGGCCGATTGGTGATGCTGGATTTCCTACTCTCGCGTTCATTACCCAGCCAGCTTCGTTATCTGTGTAATCTGAATCATATTCTTCGTAGGCTTCACTGTATCCTTGTCATGCCCAATTTGTGTCGATCAATGGTATACGGTTACCATCAATCGATGCTCGATAATCCCCGACAACGGCGCCAAATTTGACACTATAGGTGTTTTTATGTTCTAACATAGTATAAATATCCTAAACAAACAACTGTCAAATTAACCCTTAATCCTAACACACAAAATAATACTCTTTCCAAGAGAGATCAGGTGTAGTACTTAGGGATCAAATCCACAGAGAATAATGACACACAATAGATTTCTTATTTCTAAAGACTAAGCTAGGTAACTATGTATATTGGTAACAAGTAATCAGGTCAAGGAATTATTCCTTATTAGAAGGTATAGATGCAATATGGAAATATGCTAATAATGTAAATATGGAAATATGCTAATAGATTAACTAGATGCAAATGTAAATATGATATATTTAGGGTTTCAGGTAAGTGAATTATAGAAGATAGAAGTTAAGGGTATTTAATCATGGAACTCGATATCCAATGTAAAAGACACCAGCTCTCGTTGCGGTCTAATCTATTGACCAATTCCAATGTCTCAGCTCTCGCTTGTTCACGAAATGACCATCGATCGATGGCATTGCGTCGATCGATGGTTTCTTGAGTCAAGCTTTATAACCTAATTCAATAATTTCACTAGATTAACTAAATCAACTCTCATTTGTTTCTAACAAACTAGCTCAATAGAATAAATTCTGGTAGTAGACCACGCTCTCGCTTGCGCCTAACTATCCTATTATAAGCGTTCTAGTGAGCTACTATAGAACACAAGCAATAAACACAATTCTATTAATAAATCTAATAATGACCCTAAAAATTCTATTGTTTGGCTAATCCATCAGCACCATTAATAAACCCTAAATCTAGTTGATAACTACTCATACATAATTAAAGTAAGAATAATAATATGAATATAATGCATATATAAAATATTGGGGTTCAAATACAAATCTCCCCAAGGAGTTATGAATCTTATCCCTTAATAAATCCTAAAACTATGGTGGGGTGGTGCACACACTCACTATACCACAAAACCTAGGCACCTAGCACCCCCTCACCCCACACCACTTAATATGGTGCAATACATAAAGTATAAATATAAAACCCTAAAGTCTAGGTCAAAATTCGTCCAAGGGTAATCTTGTGCCTTATCTCTAACTTGGGCTTAAAGATCGGTTGTGTGCGTATTAGGCATCGATCGATGGTAGGTGTGCAACATCAATCGATCTTGGTCATGTTACATCGGTCGACGCCAACGTTGAGTCGTCGATCGATGGTAGTTTTGTACTTTGATTCTCACAATGACCAGCTACGGATTATTTTCTTCTAAATTCTCCATAAGCTCCAAGTATCTCCATATATCAGCAAAACGGACCTGGACCTGTAAAGACCTCAAAACATAGCCTCGACACACATAACACACCCTAAATAGAGCATATAACATGGTCTAAAAATAGTAATAAATAGGCTATATCACATGGTCATTTCTATGAGCACCCTATGGATCATTTGGAGCGGTTCGAGAATCTTGTGTCTGCAATCAAGGCTAATGGAGTCCCTGAGTACTACCTTCTATGCAAGCTCTTCAAGTATTCACTTTCTAGAGATGCTTCGTACTGGCCTAAGCAGTTACCACCAGGATCTCTTATATTCTGGACAAACATAAAAAACGCCTTCCTGCGTAATTTCTTTGATGATGCCAGAGTTGAGGATCTGGGGAGCAGAATTGCTACATTCACACAGGAGCCTGCAAAGTCTTTCAGACACTCCTGGATCATATTCAAATCCTACCAAAGAGATTGTCCACACTATTGATTCAATGAAGTGAAACTTCTCAGCAATTTCTTCAGAGGTGTTGAGCTGTTTGGTTTTAGACACATCTAGTGAGGGAAATTTCTGCATTACGAGTTCAGGAGAAGCTACCAAATTGATAGAGAATTTGACAGCTAGTAACAACACCAAGAAAAATGATTATGAGAGGAGGAAATCAGTTCCTACACTAACCAAGGATCAGATGGAAGAAGTAAAATCCAAGTTGGACAGTGTTCAGAGGTTTTTGAGGTAGCAAGTTAGCTTCGCAGTAGGTGAAGAAGAAGATGTGAACTTTGTTGGTGGAAATGGATTCCAGAGATTTGAGAACAAGAGTAGCAGAAACTTTTATGGCAATTAGGGATGTTAAAATGGGTTATTACCCATGGGTTTACCCAAACCCAATAATAATGGGCTGGGTTTTTACCTTTATAAAATTTGTTGGGTTTTAATGGGTTCACTATTTTAGAGTTTATTTTTGTTTGGGTTAACCCAATAGGGTTTTGGGTACCCACAATTAAAAAAAAAGGTGTCCTGGTGGAAAGACCTAGACGTCTTCTTCTTCTATCTCATCAATCTGAATTTTGAAACTGTCTCTCTCAAGCTCCAGGTACTCTCTCTCTCCCTCTCTCTCTCTCTCTCTCTCTCTCTCTCTCTCTCTCTCTCTCTCTCTCTCTCTCTCTCTCTCTCTCTCTCTCTCTCTCTCTCTCTCTCTCTCTCTCTCTCTCTCTCTCTCTCTCTCTCTCTCTTCTCTCTCTCTCTCTCTCTCTCTCTCTCTCTCTCTCTCTCTCTCTCTCTCTCTCTCTCTCTCTCTCCCTGGCGCTCTCTCTCTGGCTCTCTCTCTCTCTCTCTCTCTCTCTCTCTGGCGCTCTATCTCTCTGTTATTTTGATTCTATTTTTTTCTTCTTGTCTCAGGAAACGAATGTTGTAGAAACATCATCAAGTTTTAAGAACCCATCTCTGCAACAAACTCATCATCAGGTTTGCTCTCTCTCTCTCTGTCTCTCTCTCTCTCTCTGGCGCTCTCTCTCTGGCTCTCTCTCTCTCTCTCTCTCTCTCTCTCTGGCGCTCTATCTCTCTGTTATTTTGATTCTGTTTTTTTCTTCTTGTCTCAGGAAACGAATGTTGTAGAAACATCATCAAGTTTTAAGAACCCATCTCTGCAACAAACCCATCATCAGGTTTGCTCTCTCTCTGTCTCTCTCTCTCTCTCTCTCTCTCTCTCTCTGGCGCTCTCTCTCTGGCTCTCTCTCTCTCTCTCTCTCTGGCGCTCTATCTCTCTGTTTTTTTTATTATTTTTTTCTTCTTGTCTCAGGAAACGAATCTTGTAGAAACATATCAAGTTTTAAGAACCCATCTGTGCAACAAACTCATCATCAGGTTTGCTTCTATATCTCTCCTCTAGCTTCGTTTTGTCAGAAACAACAACAACAAAAGTTTTCTATAATAGAAGTTGTGGTTCAGTTTTTACCGTAGATCCTTGTTTTTGTTGCCATGACTGACTGAGATCCTCTTTACAAGTAAGAACCTTTTGTTTACTACTTTTAGATTCTGGGATCCTCTCTAGTCTAGCTCTACCTCTCTTATTTTGATTCTGTTTTTCATATCTTGTCTTTGGTAACCTTGAATACTTTTATGAAACAGAAGCATAACCTTGAATACTTCGATACAACTTTTGTTTGGTTTAAAACTCTCTATGACCTTGGTTTTAATGAGAGTTTGTTTGTTTGTTGTTTTCTTGAAGCAAACAACACAAATCATTCAAGGAGAGAGCCAACGAGGTGAAGGAAGGTCTGGAGAAAGCTGTTCCTGGCATCATTGTCAATGTCACTGATTCTGTTCTAATTATAGTGCTCATAACACTGATTCTGTTTTTGTTTTTTGTTATGTTTACGTTACAATTTAGAGTCCAAAAATCAGGTTATCATCAAGATTCATGTGTTTAGCATATTTTTCCATAATTATTATTAATAATAAGTTTGTTGTCATGTTATTCTAAATTTATAGTGCTTAATATAATTGTGATTTTAAATATATCCATAGATTTTAAAATTATCTTTTTAATGGTGTATAAAATGTATAATTTAATTATATATACAAAAAAAAATTAATATTGTAATAATATCTTTAGAACAAATAAAATAGTATATTGGGTACCCATTGGTAAACCTATACCCTATTGGGTTGTTTTCTGGGTTTAATTTTCAACCTTAGTGTTTCTGGGTTATCGCGGGTTGGGTAAAAACTGGGTTGGGTTATTTGTGGGTTGGGCTGGGCTGAGTTATTTTACCCTACATTAACATCCCTAATGGCAATGGTCCAAGGAGTGGTTACAACCAAGGATCACAGAAGCAGAGACCTTATGGAAACAACATGACCTTTGGAGCCTCCTACTACTAGAACACCCCCTCAGATACCAATGAGAACAAAATTGAAACCATGGTTAATAAGGATCTGGAGGGACATCAGAAGTTCACAGTGGATTCTAATGGGAAGATTGATGATACCTTTGCCAATCTCAATACTAAATTTGAAGCATTACAAGAAAAATGAATATTAATTGCGCCAGGAAAACTCTATCGCATGATACATAGCGTTATTAGGCACATAGTATCATTGGCCGCGATAATGGGTCTTCCAGTTAAGAAAGTGCTTTTTGCTTCCGTTACATTATGTTTAGTTAGATAGCGATTTCCTTTTTTGCTATTTAAATATTTTAATATAGCACTCTATTTCCAATATTAATCTCATGCCATATATTTTTACAAATTTTGTTTTTGTAGCGTTATTGTTTTCAATTAATTTAAAAGCGTAATATAATAAAAATTAAATATAAATGAAACTTAATATTTAACATAATTAGTATTAAACATTAGAGATATTACATATCCAGTTGACGTACATGTTCAACAACACAAACTTCCTAAACAACACACCAAAGTTTTAAAATATAGCTATCAAAGATACAAGCATCACACAAATTTAACTTTTCCATTAGGCCAAGCCACAGTGGTACCTAGAACATCAGATAAGAATTCAACTTCTGCATTTGGTCTCCAAACTCTTGCATCTCCAATCTTTGCCACTACAATGAAGACCTTGCAAGCATTTTCACTTAACATGACAAAGTGGACGCTATCCTCTGGATTTGTGGAAACAACACGGCCTTCAGCGACAATCTTTCCCGAGTTAAAGCAATCTAACAAGAGGAAATTCTTCCCTGGAATTGATAAGCTGGTACGAACACTCTATCACCGGAAATAGCAAACAAAGAATAAGTCCAAAATCCAAAGCAAAACTCCAATGCATCTATTCAAATGTTCCAAAACTTTACCTGAGGAGAAGATGATAATGGCGAAACTCTTACTGGTGACTTATTAATAATATATATCTTCTGAATTAACCAAGCGATAGTGAGATGAAGTGCATCACCAATGGTTGACATCTCAGGACTAGGTCTCCACAAATAAGCCTTCTTCTTAATCTCCTTTTCAACCTTGATAACTGCAGCATTGGGTCCAAGGGAAATGTTGCTGACCAGTTGCTTAGGATCAGTTGAAAACAAACCACCCTCAGCAATCACATCATCGTAAGTCCAGTAATTGATGAGTATTTCATCCGGTGATGCCTAAGACATGAATAATGTGTTACACCAGTCAAACAGAAAATCAATTCAAACAAGATTAGAGAAAGAAGATGTTTATCGATGAAGCACTAATTTGAATTTCTGGTGGGGAGCCTTGGTCATTATCTAGAATGATCTTGTCCACTGAATATGTGATTTTGTTGCCCAATGCTTGTCCAAGTGAATCTATACTTGTTGTTGGCCTCCAGACATAAGCATCAGCTTTTGTTACAGCATTGACAATTACAGCTGCTGCTCCACGTCCAAGAGGAATACGACCAATTTTGTACATTGGTTCAAACGATTTTGTTGCCCAATACTTCTCCAAGTGAAACTATACTTGTGGTTGGCCTCCAGACATAAGCATCAGCTTTTTTTACAGCATTGACTATTACAGCTGCAGCTCCACGTCCAAGAGGAACATGACCAACTGTAACTGATAAAAAATATCAAAACTAACATCGTCAACAGAAGAAAGAAAATTAGGTAACCTTTTTGTTTTTAACTATGTTGCGAACTTCAGTTTGTAGCTCTTCAATCTCTTGAGCAATTGCACCTGTGTTTCTTTAAGCTTCTGCACATGCGTGTCTCTAGCCTGAATGAATACTATCTTTGAAGCAGTAACTCCTCAAGCTTCTGTACATGCGTGTCTTTGACTTTAATACGGTAAAGCGCCATAATTTCTGAAACCTTCCTGTAGTTGGGACAGCTAGAGTATAGTGGAGTTTCAGCATCTTCGAGTTTCTTCCTGAACTCAGATTCCTCTTTACTGTCACCTTCTTCTATCTCAACTCCATCGTCGGTATGGGGTTGTGAAGCTACACCATCAAAGAAAGCTGTTCTGAACAAGTCATAAGCTTCAAACTCTTGACTTCCGATATCTGATGGCTTATCACGATTCACGTCTCCATGTTCAAACCAACTCTCCTTCCTCCTGTATTTCTAATCCATACCCTTGATGATTAAATGATCCACCACTGTATTTTTCGGCTGATGACACAAGTTGCGGCAGTCAATACATGGACACAACATGTCAGTCAGATGACCCAATCTCAAAGTTGATGCTCTCACAAAAGCTATTGCTCCTTCCTGGTACTCAAGGCTAGCCCTGTAAGTAACAAACATTTCGAAACTCATATGTCAAACACTTTTTACTTAACCAAACAAATGAAAATAGAGAAGCATACACATACCTTGGTATCCAAAGCCAATTCTTCTCCATTGTTACAAAATACCAATGCTCCAGATCCAAGTGTACTCAGACACGAGTAGAATTTCGTATATCATACACGATATATGCAAATCAGAACACTGAAACAGAAAATTAAAATCTAAGAAATATCGAAGGAATGAGAAGCTCACCACTTAAATAAATGTATTCCTTTGATATGTGAAGATATCTGCAGATTAAGAATCATTAATTATTAGTTAGAACATAACTTGATTACAAAATTTAAGAACCCTAAATTGATTAGTCTTAGTGAATATAAACCGTAGATCTAATAGATGAAAACCCCAAATCATTTTGAAACAGATTAAAACCCTAAATCAATTCCAAATTTGAGGACAAAATCGAAGAACCCTAAATCGAGAACATCAAACCTTCGACTGTGAAAACGAGATGACTCTTTCGATGGGAAGTTCTTCAGCTAAATAAAGAAAGACATTATGAATCAAAGATTTTTGGATTTTGAGTTAATTTTGATAGAACGGTGTAATGTGGATTGGAGAGAGAGGCAAAAGGTTTCGATAGAACTTAGGTGAGAGGGTGAAAGGTTTCTTTTTTTTTTTGCCTTCGTTTGTGCGAAAAAGCAAAAAAAAAATAGGTTTAATCCCGCGTATTGGTTTTCATAACAATTTTAATTTGGTTTTGCTATTATTAAGGAATCACAAAAACACTTAGCTAAAAAATACGCCGCGTATCGAATCTATTTTTCCTCCTAAATTAAAGATAGCATTCAATAAGACCAAACACTATAGCAAATTCCGCATGTTGTAAACCATAGAAAATAAACGCTACACTGGTGTGCTACGAATACTCGATATTCTTGTAGTGTGCTCTCAATACCCATGTTAAGAAGCTAGAGAAACAACTGGTTCAAACCAGTGAAGATGTGAGGAGACAAGAAACCTTGATCAAGGAAATGATTGAGACTGGACAGAGACACCAAGTCAGTGCCATCATAGATAATGATTTTTGGAAAGTTGTGGAAGAATTTAGGCACCAGGAGGAAGAAGTTAAGAATCCCCTGCCATTTTTTAACGACCATCGATCGACCGTACTTGAAGTATCTGAGTGTGAAAATATGGACGTCGATCGACAGTCAGACCTTACCATCGATTAACGGCAAACCGAAATGAAAGAATTTCAGTTGCCAAGCATAGACATGGCCTCTTATATAAGCATTTGAATACCACCCCACCCAAACCCAAACAAAAAGATAAACCAGTACCTATGGTAATTGAAAAAGCTATCGAAAGAAATCCTAGAGGAAAGACGAAGGGCCCTATGAATATTAAAAGGAAAGCTAATGAGATAGGGATGGAAAAATGACTAAGAGAGTCCTGAGAATCCCTTTAGAAACCCCATTCGAGGAAGCTAATGTAGCTTATGCACTCTCAAATTAACCATATAAGTCACTTTTTACTCTATCAAATAAGAGGTTCAATTGTAGTACTTAGGGATCGAATCCACAGGGAGCGTGGGCACACGATAGACTATAGATGTTTAGATTAAGATAGGCAAACAATTTATTAAAGAAGTAATAGTAGACAAGTAAGCAGGTGATTTGTTTGACAACAATAAGATGAAATAGCTATGTATAGGGATTTATCAATAAATAGATTCAAAACACAAATCAAGGATGCTAACGGTTTTATAAATTAAACTCTAGAACTTGAATTCAATAAGCAAGTAATCCAGCTCTCGCATGCAATTACTAATTAGATGTCTAAGTTCTATGTTCCATCTCTCGCATGCAAACAAGGATTGAGCGTCGATCGATACCAATGCTTGGGTATCGATCGATACTACCTCATACAAGCATTAACACACATATCGATAATTTTCAACTAGATCCTAGACCAACTCTCGTATGTTCCTAGATATCTAATCCACACCGAACTTGAGTTTTGTTAATTAATTGCATTCTTGTGCCTATCAGTTGTCCTATGATTTTAGGTTCAAGCAATCAGGCACACTCTCGTGCTATTCCATTACTCTAGATCCTAGTATTACAAGCCACCCTGGTGTATAGATCTATAGAAAACCAAGCAATCCTATGGCTATCATTTTGACGTTAAGAACATGAATTTCCTAAACCTAACAAGATGATTACTCAGATAAGGAAGCATAACACAAATCATAGTCTGAATAAATAATAGATATAGAAATCAATATATAACCAAAGGAGTTCCAATCAATCTCTCAAGGAGAACTGATCTTCTCTCCAAAACTTAAGACCATGAATAAAATAAAGCTTAGCCGTCAACAATGGCTTAGAAAAATATATAAATTAGGTCTAAACTCGTGCAGGGGTATTATGGTAACTTACCATGACATCTGAGCTTTAGTCAGCCATAAAAAAATCCGGGCCTGTCTTCTGGGATCACCGTCGATCAACACCAAGGCTGTTCCGTCGATCGACACTCATTCATCTTCTCGACAGCTTCCTCTCACGAGGCAGACAGACCACTCTTCAGGAAATCGGGCATAACTTTAGATCTAACCATCCGATTTACCTCAAAACGATGGAATTAGAAAGCTAACTCAAATCTATAGCTCATGTAAACATTTCAGCTCAATCTCACCGTGGGAAGGTCTCCATCCATAGCTAAACATCTGACGCATCTGCGCAGTTCTACATCTCGAAAAGCTCCAGAATCACCAAAGTTCTCCAGAACGTACATGAACCTAAAAATACTCTAAAACTTCTCCAAACAAATATAATAGACTCTCAATAGGGCTGATATTATAGCACTATAGTGGTAAATATCAGGCCCTATCAACTCACCCAGACTTAACCTTTTGCTTGTCCTGAAGCAAAACAAACTTGTGGAATAGGTTTTGAAAAGTGAAGACTCACATAATATCTAAGTATAATTGTCACCTAATTTGTTGCAACCACATCTTATCAACCAATTCCATTCTACCGACAGCTTAGCGAATATTAGTATCACTCGCCCCTCTACTGATTTCATTTCCTTGCATAAAATAAAAGTGCATGCTTTACCCTGAGAATATCGATAAAAGGACACATGGACTCTTATCTCTGCAAGTATTTGAACACATAGGTAGTCTTCTCTGATTCATTTCCTCTCTCTATTCTCACTTCTCTCAGTCAATGTTTTTATTCTTTTGAGGGTATCATTTTATTTTTTTAATTGACTAAGATATTTAGATAGGCTTCCATGAATCAAGCCCTAATGGTTTTTGCCAACAAATATTCTTCACTTCTTTTTGAGCTTTATTCTTTTTGAGAAAGAGAGGAGTGAGAAGAGGAAGGAAGAAGCGGACTTCGTAAAACCTTCCCCTCCTGGACTTCGGTTGGGGACCAAACAAAGGCAAGGAAAAGGAGGTTCATCGACACCCATGTCTGTGCCTTAGACACTAACTCAGCTTGATGTAGAGATGGCTTGATGGTGATCAAGACATCTCGGATCAGACCTTGTCCAAGACTTTGTTGTTGTGGATGTGAAGTGAGTAATCCAACAACATTCTCTTTAAGCTTCTTGACTCTGGAACGAGTCATGGGACCTTCAGGAATGGCTAGAGCATCATCACCAAGTTGTTGGTGCAATGTGGCTTCTTGTGGTTCATCTAGACTCTCCTTGTTCTCCTTAGTGATCCGGTCCTTGATCACATCCAATGCACTCTTAAATGTTGCATCCTCAAGCTCTTCAGGTTCAGGTTCATGCTTCCATTCTTTGGTGCTTTCCAGGATCACATCATCCCCTCCCTCTTCAAAAAGATTTGTCCTCAAATCGGTTTTACCTACAATAGAGGGGACCAAGTCAGTAACATTGAAGTTTAAAATCAGATTACACTTACCTTGCAAGCCTCTTTGATAGGCATTGTTGCTGACTGGTTTGGATATGTAGAAGGCACTAATCCATTTAGTTCCTGATTCATTACTTAAACCTGACATGTTGAAACAAAGTAAGTTAGCACATGAAAGTTTATCAAAGAGTAATAATCTTATCCCAAATTGGTTTTTGCTCGGTTTTGGCTTGTGTGCTGCTTCTGGTGGTGCTTCTTTGATGAGGATGAAGCTAGTGACGTCCTGGTGCTTATCCTGATCCAAATCAGGTGGCTTGAACCGCTTGTCTTCCACATGCTTGTTCTTTCTTCTTGTATGCTTCCAAGCTTCATCATAATCTGCACATGGCTCTTTTGACAAAAACAAGTGCATCATATCTGTGTAATGGATAAAGGAACTCTTGAAAACATGATCACTTACCTTAGCATGCTCACCTGGTCGCCATATATAGGATTGAGATGTTTTAAACTCAGAAAAGTTCAAAGATAGCCAATACAGGATCACCCGATTTGTAGAACCCATAACTCTTTCATCTGAGAAGGTTTTGACTTGATTCCAATTCGACGTGAGCCCCTGATGAGTTAAGTTTCCATGGCAGTCGAGTTTGATGGTTAACTCCTTGTGGTTGTTGAGATATGACCCTCGGACTGTCCCTATGTCAAGGCTGGCGGCTAGACAGTTTCCAAGGTTTGATGGTTGCATCTTCAACTTAGCCAACAACCCATTCTTGATACTCTGATCATTATCATAGCTTCTCTTTTCGAGAATGGTAGATCTCAAAACATTTTGACCTGTACTCACAGCAAGCAAATCAGGCTTCATGTTTTTCTTTGAGTTTAGATAGTTACCCCGGGTTGGTTTCTTTGGAGATTGTTGTAGACTAAGTTCCTCTGGTGGTTTCTCTTTGATTTGAGAAGGAAACATGAGTTCTTCTCCTGCTCCAGTAATCACTTCACCATTGACTCTAGTGACTCCTTCATCTCCAATTACATTTTGATAATCTTTGCATTGGTACTGAAGTTGATGCATATCTGGTGGCTTCCATATCTTGATATGGTCAAGATGCAAGTCCTTTTGATCAACTTCAAACTCCTTATGACCCCAACTTGTTCTAGCACGAACAGAGCACTCTCCAAGGGTGATAATCTTGTGGAAATATTCTCCAGGTCTCTACGAGTAGGTATGTAAGCTTCCAGCACAATCAGACATAAGTTCCTCTTGGGAAAGATCCAAACCGGCATGTTTTGCAAAACTAGCAATATCTTGATGATCAGAAGGCCATTCTCTGTGTTGTCTGGTTTGTTGGATCCGTGACTGATTGGCTTCATTCTCCAGTTGGTTTCATAGTGAAACTCTTGCTGAGCTGAGACGTGCAACCCCTTATCTTCAAGGATGAGAAATCTACAAAATCCAATGTTGGTGCAGCTGAACTCTTCTTAACCTGTTTGATCTTGTTCTTCTGATTCAAGACCTCTCCTCCAGGCTCAAATACAACATGTCTCATGTCCAAGTCGTGTCTTGATAGTTCCACTTCTCCTTTCTTGTACCAAACAAAAGGAGTGAACAGAAAGTACCTAAGAAGGTCCTTTGGAAATCGCATGGATCAAAGACAATTAGTTGATTCATTCTACGAGCTCTCTGAGGTTCCCTGGGTGTCTTCTCTGCTACCATGTGTTGTGTTAAAGGGACCATGACGTTCTGAACAGGCTGCTCTTCTTTATGAAAGATATGGGAGGTTACCTTGTCTTGATCTTCTTGGATAGGCGCAACTGGTGCTGGTTCTTGATGCTGTGTTTCAATGGATGGACGTCTTGTGTTGGTCCGTTTGATTTGCTTCTCCACACCCATCATTACTTGTAACAATGCCTCCTTAACCTCTTCACTGAATAAACAGAATGGTTTATCTTCTTTAGATGGCTTAGAGACTGGTTCCTTTCCATCAAGGCTTTCAATCTTCTTCTCCCACTCAGCTTTGCCCATGGAATGGGGGTATCTTGATCTTCAAACCAGCAAGCTCATCTCCCTGGTTCATCCTTCTCTTTGGACACGCCTATGTCTTCTTGAGGATGAACTGAGGTGCTCATACTCATTGTCAGTCTCCTTATAACCATAATGTTCTTGGCGAGTTGCATGAGGTCTCTGCCTCTCTCCTCTCTCTTCTCTCCTAGTCTCTCGGTTTGGTAAGTGACTAGTAGCTCTCCTTATGTCTTCTCTAAGCTCTCTCCTGATGTCATTGAGGTTGGTCCTCATCATCTTGGTCATGGTTGCTACCATGTTTTGGTTAAGTTGAGCCGACATAGCCTCCCATGAGATACTTGTCCTTCCTGGCGAGTGAAGCTTCTTCTTCAGACTCGGCTTCCATGCTTCCTGCACGCAAAGGTAACCAAAATAACCAGTAAAAGGTTTCTAGGGAACAAGACAAGCAAAAAGGAAAAAAGAAAACAAGCAAAAAGGAAAAGAAACAAGCTTGTAATGCAAGACAACAAGTAAAAAGGAAATCGGCTAGAAAAAGGAAAAAGATTCAAGCAAAAAGGAAACACTTCTAAGCTTTTTCCTAATCACTCCTAAGGGTTTCTAGCACCCTAATAGTCTCAATATGCTCGTGTTCAAGGTGATAGACAAGCTAAACTAATGCACAAAGTGATCGACAACAAGGTACATGCGGCTAGGGTTTTTATCTCTCTAGGGTTTTCGCATGAAACCAAAAAAGGAAAGTCTAAAATTTCTTGTCTAAACCTTATGCAGTCACGAGCAGCCTCTAAACAAAGTAGTCTAATGCTTTTTCAAGATGTTAAAGATGAATCTCGGATGAAACAATCAAACAAGATAACAAGAAAACGAACAAGAACAAAAAGCAAAGAGGATAGCCGAGTACTTCCCAACCAAAGTTGCTCTGATACCACCTGATGCGTCCCTAGGATGCTCTTTGGTTGATGGGAATGGATAGATCCTTGCAAGAACGAATCAGAGACTCAAGTCCTTCAAGGCGTGTGGATTGAATGGTGACACAAGAGGGATGGATGATCTCTTGATACTCCTAGATGAATAACTTGGATATGACACACCAAATTAGACACCCTTAGGTCTCTGGATATTACACACCAGAACTCGACACCTTCTAGAGAGAGAGAGAGAGCCGACAAGAATGAATGTAACTTGTTTAATAAAAGACTGGATGATTACAAGAGGGTGTAGAGAACCCTTTAAATAGGAAACCAGAGAACATACTCTCTAGGGTTTCGACCATAAACCAAAAAAAGGAAAGAAAGAAAACTATAGTCTAAGTTTAACATAAGTTTAGAATGAAATAAAAATGGAACTTCATGTAGTCTTGGACCGAGACTAGCACTTAGGTGATGTGTAGACAAGTTGTGGCCTCGTTAAAAACCTCCCTCCTGGAAAACCTCGTGGGACAAAACCAAAAGCAAGGAAAAGAGCACACACCCCATGTCTTGCCTAGACACTAACTCAGCTTGATGTAGAGATGGCTTGAATGGTGATCAAGACATCTCGGATCAGACCTTGTCCAAGACTTTGTTGTTGTGGATGTGAAGTGAGTAATCCAACAACATTCTCTTTAAGCTTCTTGACTCTGGAACGAGTCATGGGACCTTCAGGAATGGCTAGAGCATCATCACCAAGTTGTTGGTGCAATGTGGCTTCTTGTGGTTCATCTAGACTCTCCTTGTTCTCCTTAGTGATCCGGTCCTTGATCACATCCAATGCACTCTTAAATGTTGCATCCTCAAGCTCTTCAGGTTCAGGTTCATGCTTCCATTCTTTGGTGCTTTCCAGGATCACATCATTTTATCTGCTCAAATCCAAGTATCTTAGCATCTAAAGTTGTCAAGAGAACATACCTCCGAGATAGTGCATCAGCAACTACATTCTCCTTACCTTGTTTGTACTTGATCACGTATGGGAAGGTCTCAATGAATTCAACCCACCTTGCGTGTCTCTTGCTAAGCTTACTCTGCCCTTTTAGATACTTGAGGGACTCATGATCAGTGTGGATGACAAACTCCTTGGGCCACAAGTAATGTTGCCACGTTTGTAATGCCCTCACCAAGGCATAGAGCTCTTGTCATAGGTTGCATAGTTGAGTGTGGCTCCTCCAAGCTTCTCACTGAAGTATGCAATGGGTTTCCTATCCTGCATCAACACCGGCACCAATACCAATTCCTGATGCATCACATTCTATTTCAAAAGTTTTAGAAAAGTCAGGAAGCATAAGAAGAGGTGATTGAGTAAGCTTCTCTTTTAGGCTTTGGAAAGCCTTCTCTTGTGCTTCTCCCCACTTGAAACCAACATCCTTCTTTATAACTTCAGTTAAGGGAGCTGCAATAGTGCTAAAGTCCTTGACAAATCTCCTATAGAAGCCGGCAAGTCCATGGAAGCTCCTCACTTCTCTTACTGAGGTTGGACTCGGCCATTCCTTGATTGCCTTGATCTTCTCTTCATCAACCTTAACTCCATCTGCACTCACAACAAAGCCTAGGAAAACCAAGTTATCTGTGCAAAAGGTGCACTTCTTTAGGTTGGCATAAAGCTTCTCATCTCTTAGAACACTCAAGACAGCCTTAAGATGATCTAAATGCTCTTCTAAGTTCTTGCTATATACTAAGATGTCATCAAAGTATACTACAACAGAAATGCCTATGAATGATCTAAGCACATGATTCATTAACCTCATGAATGTACTAGGTGCATTGGTTAATCCAAATGGCATAATGGTACGGCCGTGGAATGGCTGTCTCTCCCTGGATCACTTGAAGGGGGCGTGGATGGATGATAGATGATGAGGATGGTCTTCTCCTTCAAGCTGTGGAAGGCTTTAAGGATGTTTTGCTGCTCCTGAGACACAGGTTCACCCTGTTTGATGTCTAGGATGGATCACAGAAGATCACTCTTCCTTAGTGATATAAACACGTCCACCTAAGTGAACAAAGAGACAAAGTCTCCACAGAGACGATAGGTTGAGCCAAAGCTTAAGTTATTGAATAATGGTTCATTCTTTACATGGAGGCTCGTGGTTACATTAAATAAGAAAGAAGAAAACGAAATCCTAAGCTAAAAAAACCCTAAACCAAAACCAAGTCGGTTTAGTGAAAACCATATCCTAATTCTATTGCTAATTGGTTTAAGATAGCCAAATTAATCCTAATTGTTTTACACTTAATGAAATAATAAATAAACTGAAATAACCATATTAGGCGTGCCTAATCTTCTTGGGCCAGTCATAATCCAAGCTGGCTTGTCTTTCCACTTTTTGGGCCGATAAAGGCCATTTTCGAACAACTCTTGCTTGGGCTCGATCCATCTTGTTCCCTGGTTCGACCAAGTGCCTCATTAAGCTCATTTTGATGATGAAATGCTCCTGATAATCCAATTGCACCTCTGGTTCTTCATCGTCCATTTCCCAACTCATTTCTTGACCAATGTCGGTTTAACCAGTCCATTTCGCGACCATACAAGATCACCCCATTTCATTTCCTCTCAACCAGCTTCCTTTCACCCATTTCCTGGTCAATAAGGTTGCATACTAGACGTCCATGTTGGTCCATAGTCACTCCTATCTTTATAAAGGGCCTCATAGAGGTCCATAGCCTTCTCTCGGTCCAATACTCATGAATAAGGCCAATAAGCTCTCCAATAATCCCATTAGGTCGTCCTGTGACCCATTGCCTTTCTGGTACATGGATTGACTTCCAAAATTGAGTTTTAAGCTGATCCAGGTTCGCACCATTCCCTCCTCCTTAAAAGGATTTGTCCTCAAATCCAGCTCTTCAAGGATGAATGGACAGTCCAATCTCAGCTTCTTTGTTTCTCTTGGAACAAGGTGTTGTTAATCCTTTTTGCACGTTTATATTCCCTCCAGGCTCAAACACAAAGCTTTGTAAAGTCTTCACACGTCCTAGATGCTGGCACTGAACTATGCACATTACAAGCAACACTTAGAGCTAGCAATTTCTGCTCCTTGTTTAACTCAGATCTCATTGCCTCTAATTGAGCTTCTTTCCACTTATACCAAACACAAGCCTTGATCTTAGACTTCTGGGAATGTGATCTCAGATTAGACTCACCAGAAACTACCTTTGGCTCTTCCAGTTCATGCAAGAAACCTTCCAAATAAAGCTTCAATGTTGCTGCTATTTCGATTAGGGTGTTGTTGATGCTCTTATGCACACACAAGCTCCGTCCTGGTTCAAAAACAAGGTGTTTGCAGGCCCTTGTTAAACTCATATTCTCCACTAGGCTGGTCTGAATCCATACAGAAGGTTTGGTTAGTAGATCACAAGAAAAATATTCAATGACTTCACCTTCTTCAACCATAGTTGTAAATGCAGATTCATGAGCTTTAGGTGATTTATTAAGCACTCCTTCTTTCATCTTGGTTTTTGACCAGAGCACGTGATCACATACAACTAATGACCTCTCCTCTTGTTTTCAGATGAATTTTTCCAAGTTTTCTGCTTGACAAAGAGTGCGTTGGTTCTGATTCCAAACTCTTGTTCTCTCTCATTCTGTTTTGCTGCAGTTTCTTGTTTCTTCTCTGCTGGTTCCTTCTTGTAAACAACTTAGCTCATCATCTTTTGGATTCTGGACGTGGGACTGACCTCTGTTGTGGGTCTTTCATCACAGCAGTGAGTGATTGATCTATCATGTTCCTGAGGTGTTCCTTGAACTGTGGGCTTTGCAATTCATCAAGATATGCTTCATGTAGCTGCAACTTTCTTTGTTCCTCACTGACTATAGTAGGACTTTGGCTCATCTCTGGATGTCCTAACACGTCCTTTATCTTCCTAGCTTGGCTTTGCATCCTTTCCAAATCAGTTTGCGCCATACCTCTTGGCAACAAACCTTTTCTTCATGACATCCTTCATCTCATACCCAAGAAGAATCTGTCGCTCTCCCATATTGTCTCCTAGTATTAGCTGTCATGATACCACCAATCAAGGCAATATCATATAAACCAGTAGATGCCAATTGGAGCCTGCTTCTCTGCTGTGTTTACCCCTGACACTTGATAATAAATCCATCTCCTTTTCCCAATCTAGGTATGTATCTGGATCAAAGTCTCCATAGAAGGGTGGAATCTGGATCTGTTTTTTTCTTCTTTGCAACTCCCTTGTTGCCTTTGCGCCCAGCATTCTCTTCATGGTTTCTTTTTCTTTCAAAACAATACATATGATACTGCTGGATATGAATAGATCACGTGATTTAGGGTTAAGAACAAAATCCCCAACCTTCAAGTGGGTCTGATACCACTTGGTACGGCCGTGGAATGGCTGTCTCTCCCTGGATCACTTGAAGGGGGCGTGGACTGCTGATATGATTGAATGAGTGATGGTCTTCTCCTTCAAGCTGTGGAAGGCTTTAAGATGTTTTTGGCTGCTCCTGAGACAGCAGGTTCAGCCTGTTGATGTCTAGGATGGATGCACAGAAGATCACTCTTCCTTAGCTAGATATAAAACACGTCCACCTAAGTGACAATAGAGACAAGGTCTCGCACGGAGACGATAGGTGACTGCAAAGCCTTAAGTGTTATTGAATAATGGTTTGCATTCTATTACATGGAGGCTCGTAGGTTACGATACAATACAGAAGACAGAAAATCCGAAATCCTAAGCTAGTTACCTAAAACCAAACCAAGTCGGTTTAGTGAAAACATAGTCCTAATTAAACTATTGCTAATCATGTTTAAGATATACCTAAAATTAATCCTAGTGTTTTAGCACTTAATGAAATAGATATATAAACTGAAATAACCATATTAGGCGTGCCTAATCTTCGCTGGGGCCAGTGCATAATCCAAGCTGGCTTGTGTCTTTCCACTTTTTGGGCCGATAAAGGCGATTTTCGACACACTCTTGCTTGGGCTCGATCCATCTTGTCTCCTGGTTCGACGTCGACAAGTGCCTCATTAAGCTCATTTTGATGATGGAAAATGCTCACTGATAATCCATTGCACTACCTTCTGGTTCTTCATCTAATCCATTTCCCAACTCACTTTCTCGCCACTGTTTGGTTTAAGTCAGTCCATTTTTTCTCGATCGTTACCAGATCAACCCATTTCATTTCTCTCCCAACCAGCTTTCTTTCACCCCATTTCTGTCAATAAGTTGCATACCAGATCGTTCCATTTGATGGACGATAGTCAGCTACTATCCTGTTATAAAGGCCCTATCAATAGGCACGCTGCCATTAGCCTTCTCTCGGTCCAATACCTCATGAATAATGCCTAATAAGCTCTCACAATAAGCCCATTAGGTCGTCTGTGACCACATTGCCTTTCTGGTACATGGACTGCAAGCTGTTATAACATCTGATCGATAAAGGGTAAAGAGAAGCGATCTTTTCGTGTGGAAACATTTAGTTTCTTGTAATCGATACACATTCTGTGTCCGGTGACAATTCTAGTAGGGATCAATTCATCTTTGTCATTTTTCACCACAATGATTCCTCCTTTCTTTGGGACAACATGAATCGGGCTGACCCAGTTGCTTTCTGAGATTGGATAACTAACGCATGCTTCTAGAAGTTTCATGATTTCCTTTTTAATTACTTCCTTCAGGTTGGGGTTCAATCTCCTCAGGTGCTCGATGGATGATTTGGATTCATCATCAAGGTGTATCCTATGCATGCATAAATCAGGAGAGATTCCTGGGATGTCATCTAGCGAATATCGGAGAGCCTTGCGGTGCTTCCGAAGTTTATTCAGTAACAATGCTTGCTCTCCACTACTCAAGTTTGCATTTATGATGACAAGATATGAGTTTTCGTAAAGAAAAGCATATTTAAGGTCGGATGGAAGTGGTTTAAGCTCGATTTTAGATGCTTCCGCCTTGCTCCAGTCGTCGTTCACAGTACGCTGTCGATCAATGGTGATAGTGGGGTGTCGATCGATGGTGGTCGATAGGTCGAGTTCTTCAAGATCGACATTAAAAATTTCTTCTGTGGCATCCATTATCCTTGTATACTCTCAATTGCGATCTTCTAATGCAGAGATGTCGCCTTCAGGGGATGTGATTGTTTTCTTTAGAGGTTCTTTTGAGCACAAATCTATGAACGATGCTTCTGCTAAGTCGGAAAAGTAATCGATATGATAGGTTCGACCGTCGATCAAAGGTTGTTTTATTATCTTTTCCATGTCAAAGACCATCGGTATCTTCCCGATGTTGAGGCATATACATCCTCCTATGACATCAATGATTGCTCCGGCAGTGGCCATGAAAGGTCTTCCTAAGATAATCAGGTTTCGAGGTTCTCGCTCATATTTAAGTACTATGAAATCTGCAGGTATATCACAGTTATGAATGTGTACGGGCACGTCCTCAAGTACGTCTTTCGGGAATTCTAGTGGATCTATCAGCTAAAATGAGAGTAACCCTGGTAGGTTGAAACTATGTTAGCCCGAGAGTGACTGCAATGGAATAAGGCAGCAGGTTGACACTAGAGCCTAAATCGCAGAGGGATCACTGAGATCTCTCATCTCTAATAGTGCAGTCCAAAACGAAACTACCGGGATCAGGGAGTGTTACTGAAGTTTTTTCTTGAATGATTTCTCTCACTTCTTCGGATACCATCATCACACAATGTTTTGATTCATGGAATCCTCGTGATGCTGCATATTTCACGTATTGCTTAATGGCGGATGAGATGTGAATGGCATCGCTTAGTGGCATCTCAATGTTTACTTTGTCAAACGCTTTCTTTCATATTGCTTTTTCCAGCTGCTTCTTCTTCTGCTTAGCGTTTTTGGAGGAAATGGGGGGGGGGGGGGGGGGGGGGGGGGGTGGGGGGGGGGGGGGGGGGGGGGGGGGGGGGGGTGGTTTGATTGGTAGACCTTTGTCTTAACCAGTTCGGTTGGTTCTGGGTCAGAGTGTCAATCGATCTTTGGGTCAGAGCATCGATTATAGGCTCGGAGTTTCTATCGATGTCCGATAAGGGATGTCGATCGATGTTCCCTACGTCTGTGTTCTTTCCCTTAGGCTCAATAAATATTTCCTCAAGGTCATCATTTTGATCTAATATTTCAGTTTCGGGAGGGATTTCAGGATCTTTCTCGTATATTTCGAGCGGAATGGGATGCGATTTTTCATTTTCATTTGTTGTGATTTTCTCGATTTCATCGATGGTTATGCTTTCTTTAACGCTAGGGGTGAATTTTCTACAGATTTGTATTGCTACGACATTGAAATGGCTCTTAGGGTTAGTGACTGTTTTACCATGTAAAAATCCGTCTTCTCTCGTGATGGACATAGCGTTACTCGCCACTTGGTTATCAATTCTCTTGATGTGTTCGCTCAGAGTTTCAAACTTTTATGTCATCTCTGAGTATATAAAATCTAATTTCTCATTGAGGTCGGAAGCTATTCTACAGTTTCCTGTGAAGACTTGATTCATTCTCGACTTTCTTTCGTGTCTGCTTGCAGTATAATGTCGAGAACTCAAATTGTTCAGGTTCATCACATCAGAGAACTCAAATCGTTTTTCAAAGTCGGAATAAATGGCATCGTCCTCAACATAATGTCGAGACAAGCCATATCCGTCCAAAAGGGTCGAAATTGTTGCCAGAGTTTTTCTAACTTGGATCGAGTGCTTCTCCTCCGCGAACATTGGTGGTTCCTTCTTTTCGGTGTCCCTCTTTTCAAAAGCTCTACCTAAAGCTATGTTTTCTATTAGCCTTTTAGCGCTTGCAGGGCTTCGGGTGCCGAAGTTCCCCTCGCTGGCTGTATCAAGGATGGTTTGATAGTCTAGGTTTAGTCCTCTATAGAAACAATTGATGAGTTGGGGTTCTGAGAATCCATGGTGCGGGCACAAAAGTTGGTAGCTCTTGAACCTCGTCCAGGAGTTTTTACAAGATTCGCGGCTACCTTGAAGGAATGTGGATATTTCTCTTCTTGCTTCCCAGTATCTCTCCTCTTCAAAGAAGTGATTGATGAAAGCGCTTCTAATATCTTCCCAACAAGTCAGGGATCCTTGTCGTAGCTGGTTCAGCCACCTCCTGGCGTCACCTTCTAGGGAGAAACGGAAAAGCTTGCAGCAATTGAAATCGTCGTTCACCATGTCTTCTAACATCTCGATTTGATCGTTCGGGTGTTTGGTAGGAAAACCACTAAACTGGTTTTTGCACACCATAGTTAGGAAGTCGATATCAAGCTCAGAGCT
This sequence comes from Moricandia moricandioides, assembly GCA_905132885.1. Taxonomy (NCBI): domain Eukaryota; kingdom Viridiplantae; phylum Streptophyta; class Magnoliopsida; order Brassicales; family Brassicaceae; genus Moricandia; species Moricandia moricandioides. Next base: position 65,365 of record CAJHQQ010001794.1, read on the forward strand.
TCAAGTATGGTTATTTTATAATAGAATCTCGGACTTATTGGAATAGGTATTTCTGAGGTTTAGGTATTCGAGCATTGGCAATTCATGCTTTATCTCATTCTTTGGGGACTTAGCGTTTTGATTGGGGATTAAAGCACCCTGATAATTAATTAGTTGGCTTGCTTCGTTGCTTTTATTGTTCATTGGTTCTACCAAGACTACTTTCTTATTATCATAATCAGTAAAGGCGTACTTACCTACTTCCGGCTGATCGGTATTGATCGATGGCAATGGAAGGGTGTTGCCCAACAGTAGTGTACCAGCGTCGATCGATTCCAGATCAGCTCCGTCGATCGATGGTTGTTGTGCTCAATCCATTTTCTCTCTATTAAGTACCTGCATCATGAGGTTTAGGGAAAGAATAAATTAGGAAACACTAAAGTAAAAATCTAGACAATATTCTAAACGAAATCTAATGGCAATAAGAAAGAGGCCCCGGCAACGACGCCAAATTTGATGTGGGTGTTTTTACATCACTTTCAAATTACCCCTATATCCCACTTTTACTCTCTCAAATAAGAGGTTCAGTGTAGTAATTAGGGATCAAATTATAGAGACTCTAGGATTGTACAATAGACTTATTGTTTTCAAATTAAAGCTAGATGAATTGTAACACTAACAATAAAAGCGATTTCAAGATTTATTTGGTTTGTGAGGATTAAATTAAGAGATTAGACTGAGGGGAAATGCTTTGGTATTATTAGATTACTACAAATTTATTGATAGCTAGGGTTTTATTAAGCATTGTTCTTAACTCAAACCTTAGGGTTTAGGAGATCACTCTCGCGCATCTCAACTGAGTATCGATCGATGCCCACTAGGTGGTGTCGATCGATGCTCATTCTAAACATTACTGGTTTCGCGGTTTGATGGGTTCTCTAAACTTCCAATTCAACTCTCGTTTGTTACCGATTATTTAGATTGTTTAAGATAGATTCCAGGTTATAACCAAACTCTCGCTTGCGCTACAGAACCTAATTTTTAAGGTTGAGGTGATCAAGTTCAACTTAGCATTAAGAATAACTTAAACAAAGAACCAAGAAGATTGCCCTAACAATTCTATAAAATCAGCAATACATTATTACCATTGAATGAACCTAAATCTAACAGTGAACAACTCAGACATAGCAATAAAGAAAATGAATAAATTCTGAATAAATTGCATATAATAAACTGAGTAAAAATATAAGGATTTCAAGATCTTCTCTGTAATGATGATCAAATCTTTCTTTCCAATAGAAGTAGTAATGTGTTCCAACTCTTAATTCTCAAACTCTTGTTTAACTTAGAAGACAACTCTTTTCTTAGATCTCCTAGGCTTAGGTTAAAGCTAAGATAGAAAACCCTTATAAATAGTCTAAATTTCGGTTAGGGACTTGTCTTTCAAATAATGAAACTTTTGGGTAAAACTTGTAATTTCTCAAGCCTTCACCAATCTTTTTGTCACTTAGTTGTCGATCGACACACAATGTGTGACGTCGATCGATGGTCCTTTCATAAATCTGGATCCGAATCTGAGTTTCTGTTGAGCATCCTAAATGCTCCAAAATAGCCCAAAAGCTCCAATTGCTTTCAATGAGTACCTCGACTTGTAAATACTCTAAAACAGTACCAAATGCATATAATAGACTCTAAAAATACTTTATATATTATAGGTAAAATAGGTAAAATACATGGTATATCAATAATACCTACGGATCCGCCTTGATCAAAGTTTCAATTCCTTAACTTCCAGGTTCTCAAGGATAACATCTAGTAGCCCTCTTGGATCAGAACACTAATTTATTTGAATCTTCGGTTCCCAAGGATAAATATACGGGTATTCCATGATTAGAACATGAAACCCTTCAAACTCTGGAGTCCAAAGAAGAGTTGACAGAAACTCATATGCGGCATGCTTCGATACTTTAGGGTAATACAGCGAAAAACTAAGCCCTATGCCAAGAAAAAAAATCGTCATCCCCTGAAATGCGAGAATAGGGTCATGGATCCTTCGAGATTAATCGATCTCATCAGGATCCAAGTCTGGAAATGCTTACTGGGCATCAAATCATCCTTCTACTATTTACGACTAAGATCTCCACTCCTATATACGTGGTTAAGGCTATAACAACCCAAAAACGAAAGAAGCGACGCCCTGATCATGATAAACCTGCTGAGAAGGTATGACTCTAGTCGACAAAGTGCATAGGTTATCTTCCGACTTCACCAATGAAATCAAAATAAAAGGGGCAAATAGTTTTGGGGATCATCAATCCAGGGAGTCATTACTCCTACCTTCGAGAAGGATGCCGGGCTTCAAATCCCTGCATGCCTGGAGAAATCCCGGCTCAGATCCGGCTTCATCAATGCCTGAAAGATTTTTACTAAAGAGGATTCTTCCATATTTCTGAATATGGAAGTCTCTAACCTAGATCACGACTACTAAGATATATAAGAGGGATTACCATACCTTATGATCTCGCGCATAAGTGGAAAAGCCACATATATGACGCATGAAAAATATTTGATAATCGCGGGAATGGGCTAGCGTAAGCCATAGTATGCAGTCAAATATAGTTACTTTTGCATTAAAGCTCAAGAATCTACTCCCATGCAGGAACCACAGTACGAAAATGCAAAGTACTGCTGGAGAAGCTCACATGCTTACTCTTAGGCGGAGAGCATATTACATATAATGCAAAGTACTCCGTGAGAAGCTTACACGCTTATTCTCAGGCAATGAGCATATTACATAACATGCAAAAGTACTGCATAAGAAGCTTATACGCTTACTCTTATGCAGGGATCATCATAAGAAACGTGCCAATCCATGCAACAACACAGGAAGCATAAATACAATTGTAGAGTAATATATACAAACTCAGAGTTTGTACATGGAGAAAATCTACACCCTTGCATATAAGTGGAACATCCACAAAAATGATGCAACAGGTATACGACTAAAGCATGAATATGCCCGCACAAGCCTCAGTATGTTGTAAAAAATATCATAGTTCCTGCATAAAGGCCTTTTGCCAAAACATATGCAGGAACCCTTTGTACGAAATGTGCATATTCCTGCATCAAAACTCTAAGTGCTAGATAGAATGCAGGAAAAATGAAGTACGCTTTCAAAGTACTGTAAACAAACCCCAGGGTTTATACATGGAACAAAATGTGCAAATTCTGTACCAGAGGAGCACCCTAATTCCCTAATTATCCAGACGTGGAAAGCAGTAAGAGTGACGCTTGAATCGCCATCCCAAGTAGATTTACACCCACAACAATCGGTAAGACTGGTGATTCCCTAACCCTCGTTAGGGTCAAAGTCCCACCAGCACGAGATAAAATTCTGAAAGTGGCTTTCCTGCAGGAAGCATAATGCATCACCTTAAGATGTTTGTTAGGGTATTTTTGTGTAGGATCTTTGATAGTATTACGGAACAATGGATAAGCAATAGGTAACAAGAATAGAGAATGAAAGAGATGTTTTAGTGATTGAATGAGCTTGAACTACAACGTTTGGTGTATAAACCCTAGTTCTAGCCGCCTAGCTCTAATCTCTGAGTATCAGAATGTTGATCCCTTGTTCTAGGGTTTGGGCTCCCCTTATATAGTCGAGTAGATGTCGGTGGTTAGGTTAAACCCTTCCATATTTGGAAATATGGAAGGATCCCTTTAAGTAGAAAACTTTCATTTTACCCAGAGGAAGGGCCAAAAGCATGGATTTGTTCCGGAGCTTCTCCTACAAGGAACCTTGAGGACGGTGTCCTGCCCAAGGCCTAAAGAAATTTTATACCAGAGTATTTTCCCCAACGTTTTGCCCCTTATTTCTCGATTTCGTCATCGAATTCGGGAGATAACCTATACACTTGAGTCGACCAGGGTCACTCTATCTTAGTAGGCTTCCCTTAATCAGGACATTACTCAGTCAGTTCCCGTCTCCCGGGTTCTTCTTCGACCTGGACTGTGTTCGAACCCGGCAGAGAGTTGGCTTCCTAAAAATAGTCTTCGTAGATATTTACAGGTTCTGGACCTTCTTTGAATTTGATCTTGCAGGGTTTGGGACCCTAACCTTGCATTTCAATGGATGAAAATATTCATATGCATGGCTTTTATTATGATGCAGCTCTCTCCTAATGGCGCATGACCTGCTGGAGGAGAGCTTGATGTTTCAGTGAGCAGTGACACTTTATTGAATGCGGGATCCTTAGGCCTAAAGTAGTAAAAGGGAGTTCTTTTATTTCTTTGTTTGACATAATTTCTTAAGGATAAAGCTTATTTTTCCATGTTAAATCCTTATGGAATGACGTTTGGAAAGGATCGATCGATTTTCCAATTCTTCCTTCGGATATATTTTTTCCTTCAATTTTCCTTTTCCAAGAGCTGCCATTTCTGCACCTTTTGGAATTTGTCGAAAACGTCATCTTTTCCTTTTTAGATTTTCGGGTATGGCTGGATGTTGGGTATATATACGGTCTACCAAATGCGATGATAGATTCAAACTTGCTTGTGACTTCAGCATCTCTGCTTTCGGAAGAATGGATAGTCGCTCTAACCTTCCTTCCTTCCCGACTTCATTTGTTGGTGGTCGTATGAGACCTCGTCGTCTTTTTGGTGATCCTTTCTCTTCCCCCATACCTTCTTGGGGAGAGGTTCCGGGAGCCCATAATGAGGCAGTTCTGACGGCTCCTTTGAGGCAGCGGCACTATCGGTTTCTGAAGGATGATGGCCCTCACTCAGAAATTCAGGGTGAGGAAATTATGAAAATTAGGAGGAAATACTCGATTCCTTCGTCAGTGGAGCTCCAGACAGAGGAGTGAAGAGATAGTCATCTATGAGGCGTATCTTGAAGATGGCTTTAGAGATGGCATCCCTTCTTTGATAGTCGCAGTCTCGTCATATTTTGGTTTTTCTCCCTCTCAACTCACGTCGTTGACTTGGCGAACGTTGATCGCCATGCAAGTGTAAGGATAGTTTCATGGTATATTGTTTGGAGTGCACGAGATTTGTACTCCTACTATTTTGCTCCCTTGGATAACAAGAGAGGATTTTTCCATATCCACTCATGAGACGGCGAGCCTTTGGTTGAAGAGCCGTGGAGGGGTGCTAAGGGCAATTGATCGTGCTCAAATGACCCTAGATCTAGTGATTATTCTCTCAAATAAGAGGTTTATCTGATTGAATCTACAAAGAGCGAGGGCACACAATAGATTTGATAATCGACTTAGTTAGCTAGGCAATTAATAAAACTTAGAATAAGTAAAACCAGATATTGTTGGTTTGTAAACAAGTAAGGAAAATAGCTAGATCTAGGGTTTTCAGGTAGTGAATTATAATGGATAGAATCCAAGGGGTTTTAAATCATAGAACACAAATTCAATTAGTAACGATATCACAAGTAATATCTATCCTATGGCTAAGCTTAGAGTCTACAACTTTCGTGTGCAAATCCGGAATGACCGTCGATCGATGGTATGCAAACGGCATCGATCAACGGATTTCTTAGTCAAGTATTAAATGTTCAAATTTGATTGGTTCACTTAGATTTACTAGACCATTCTCTTGATTATACCAAGTAATTTAAGTTCAACAGGAATTATTCAGGTAACGATATTACTCTCGCAGTGCCAATTATCCTAAGGTCAAAGTTCTAGGTAGCTAATCAAGAACACAAGCAATAAGTTCAATCCTGATGATAGATCTAATAATCAACCTAGCTATTCTATTGTTTGGCTAATTCATCAAAACCTTTAATAAACCTAAACCTAAACCTAGCAGATAGATTTACTCAGACATGATAGTTGTTTTGGAAATCCTAGATGAATAGATGAAATAAAATAAATAATATAACCAATGAAGTTCCAAGGGGACTCTGAAGGATTTCCTCTCTTCTCTCCAATCATAAACTAAGAACAATGAATAGATTAAATCGTAGATAGCGTCGCCGTCAACAATAGCTTAGAAACACACATAAATAGGGTTTTGGGTTGTCCATGGCTATTCTTGTAACTTGTGTGGCTTCTGCGCTATATTCGGTCTTGAAATATACTCGGATTTTGCTTTGGCATCACCTTAGATCGATACCAAGTGTGTGCCGTTGATCGACGCTCCTTCATCTCCTCGACAACTTCATTTCGAGAGGCAGACATACCACTCCTTAGTAAAATAGGCATAATTTTTGATCTAACCGTTGGATTAACCCCAAACTGGTGGCATTGGAAAGATAACTCAACTCTCTATCTTGTGTAAAAATATTAACTCAATCTCACTATGTAAAGATCTCAATCCATAGATAAACGTCTGACATATGTGCGCACTTCTACATCTCAAAAAGCTCCAGAATCACCAATGTTCTCCAAAACGTATCTGAACCTGAAAACACTCTAAAAAAACTCCAGGAACATACAATAAACTCTAAATAGGGCTGATATCATGGCTTAAAAGTGGTAAATATCAGGCCTTATCAGCAAATATCCCTTCGGGATAGGTAGGCGATATATGTTCCCGAAAGTTAATGAGGCTGCTAGCTTTCCTTCATTTTGGTGCACTGTTTGTAAGCTTCGCAATCGATCTTTCACCTGTGTGCGATTTTTGCCAATCAACGTGTAACTTTGATTGCAGTTGTATCACATCATGTAACTTTTAACGGCGATGTGGCGGTGAAGCTGGTGATGGAGATACCCAGGTGGTTCTGATGTGTGGCCTTCTTGGTAAGCTGGGAAGAATTACGTCATATCCGTATTTGGGGTAAGTATTTTCTGATCTTGTTTGATAAAGGTTCACGTCTTCTAATTCCTTCTTTGGATGTGATTTGTAGGAAACACCTTTAGGCTCTCGGTGGGGGAATAAAGGATTTTCCTCTGAATGCATCTTTTGGATCCTCCATAATGCTTTTCTTTTGGAATTAGAATAAAGGATTTTCCTCTGAATGCATCTTTTGGATCCTCCATAATGCTTTTCTTTTAGACTTTAGCTGTAGTTTCTATGCGAGGTTGATATCTGCCTCGAGCTAGATCTTCTGGAATCCTGATCTATCGTCGGGATTCTGGAGTTGATAGCCTAGATCTCTAGAATCTGGAGGCTCGCGTGTCTTTAACCTGGGGAAATCCTTGGTCTTGCTTCCTATTAATCCGGAGGTCTTCTTAGTGAAGCTTGGAGGTGCTGGACCTTCATATTGGCTGATTTGAAACCAGCGGGTTATTGAGCCTAGGATCAGGGATCCGTAATATGTTAAACCTGGAGGTTTTTCTTTCTTTCTCGCATTCCACCTCCCTTGGGTAGGCTTCTATAGACTGTAAATCTGTAGACTTTGTTACGAGGCCGGAGGCATTCTTAATTTTTCACTCTGCCTCCCTTTGGCAAGCCTCTGTTTGTGAACTTTAAGTATAGAAATATCAAGGTATCGTATTCCACCCCCTTAGGTAGGTTACTGATGATGTTCCCTTTGTGAGTCCGTAGTCTTTTATGTTTTGAACTCGAAGGTTGTTTTCTTCGAAACCGTATTCCGCCTCCCGTAGGTCGGCTACTATCGGTCTCAGCGTAGACTTTGCCATCTTCCACTCGGAAGTAGGCCACTATCAAAGTCTTATCATGCTGCACTCTTCTTCCTGGAGAAAGCCATGTCAGAATTTTATCTCGTGCTGGTGTGACTTTGACCCTAACAAGGTTTAGGCAATCGCCCGTACTATTGATCAGTGATGGTGTGAATTGACGTGTGTGTGTTTTTATGTTAATAATATCCTAAACAAACAGCAGTCAAATTAACCCTTGTTTCTAACACACCAAATATTAATACCATTGTCAAGAGAGATCGGGTGTAATACTTAGTGATCAAATCCACAGAGAACAATGGCACACAATAAATTTCTTATTTCTAAAGGCTAAGCTAGGTAACTATATATATTGGTAGCAAGTAATCAGGTCAAAGAAATATTCCTTATTAGAAGGTATAGATGCAATATGAAAATATGCTAACAATGTAAATATTGAAATATGCTAGTAATGTAAATATGAAAATATTCTAGATATAGGGTTCTAGGCAAGTGGATTATAGTAGAAAGAAGTTAAAGGTATTTAATCATGGAACTTGAAATCCAATGTAAAAGACACAAGCTCTCGCATGCGCGCCTAATCTATTGACTAAGTCCAATGTCTCATCTCTCGCTTGTTGACACGGAATGACCGTTGATCTATGGCAATGATCCTGCGCCGATCGATGGTTTCTTGAGTCAAGCGTTATGACCTAGTTTGATAAGTTCACTAGATTGACTAAATCAATTCTCGTTTGTTTCTAGGAAACTAGCTCAACAGAATATATTCCAGTAGTAGACCATGCTCTCGCTTGCGCCTAACTATTCTATTATCAGGGTTCAAGTTAGCTACTCTAGAACACAAGCAACAAACACAATTCTATTAATAGATCTAGTAATGACCTTAACAATTCTATTGTTTGGCTAATCCATCAGTACCATTGATAAACCCTAAACCCAGTTGATGACTACTCAGACATAATTGAAGTAAGAATAGAAATTTGAATAAAATGCATACATAGAATATTGGGGTTTCAAAGCACACTTAGAATACACTAGAAAATGCTAGCACACACACAAACTCTTGCCCCCTTAACTCTAACTAAAAACTAGCATACCTAGCATGGTGCAATACATAAAGTACAAATAAAACCCTAAAGTCTAGGTCAAAACTCGTCCAAGGGTAATCTTACAATCTTGTGTCATGTCTCTAACCTGGGCTTGAAAGTCGGATGTCTGCGAACTGGACATCGATCGATGGCATATGTGCAACGTCGATCGATCTTGGTCATGTAACATCTGTCGACGCCTTCGTTGGACAGCAAGCACTTATGCTTAAAAAGTTGCGAAAACCTCGCAAGGCTGTCAGATACTCTTTAGATCACATTTCAGGAATTTCCCCTAACCTATGCATGCACATGATACACCTAGGAAGATTAATCGAAGTCATCCAATGAACATCATAGAAGATTAAATGCCAACCTGAAAGAAGTAGTCAAAAAGGAAATCATGAAACTTCTGGAATCATGTGTTATTTACCCAATATCAGATAGTAACTGGGTCAGTCCAGTTCATGTTGTCTCAAATAAAGGAGGAATGATAGTGGTGAAGAATGACAAAGACGAACTGATCCCGATGAGAACTGTAACCGGACATAGAATGTGTATCGACTACAGAAAGCTAAACGCTGCCACACGGAAATATCACTTTCCTCTACCTTTTATTGATCAGATTTTAGAGAGGCTAGCATGCCATCAACACTATAGTTTTCTCGATGGGTATTCAGAATTTTTCCAGATCCCTATACATCCCGACGATCAAGAAAAGACCACTTTGACCTGTCCTTATGGAACATTCGCATACCGCCGAGTGCCTTTCGGGCTCTGTAACGCTCCTGCTACATTCCAGAGATGCATGATGTCTACATTCAGTGACATGATCAAAGACTTCATGGAAGTTTTCATGGGCGATTTCAGTTTACGGTCCATATTTCAAAGCATGTCTGGATAACCTGTCCAAGGTGTTGCCAAGACGCGAAGAAATGAATCTAATCCTAAACTGGGAAAATGCCACTTTATGGTCAACAATGGAATCGTTTTGAGACACAAGGTCTCGGCAGCCGGTATTGAGGTAGACAGAGCCAAAATCGAAGTAATGACAAGTTTGCCACCACCCACGAACGTGAAAGACGTTAGAAGCTTCTTAGGACATGCTGGATTTTATAGAAGATTCATAAAAGATTTTAGCAAGATTGCTAGACCTCTTACAGCACTCCTATGTGAAGAAGTGAAGTTCGACATCACACCCGAATGTCTAACAGCTTTCAAAGAAATCGAATCGGCCCTCATATCTGCTCCGATTGTGCAAGCACCGGATTGGAGTTTAGCTTTTGAAATCATTTGCGACGCCAGCAATTTCGCTATGGGCGCTGTACTCGGACAGAGAAAGCGCAGAAATCTGCATGCTATATACTCCAGTAGTACGACTCTCGATGATGCACAACGCAATTACCGACAACAAAAAAGGAATTACTAAATGTAGTGTTCACTTTCGAGAAATTTTGCTCTTATCTGGTCGGTTCAAAAGTGATCTTCCATACCGACACACTGCCTTGAGGTATTTAATGAACAAAAAGAATATGAAACCTAGACTTTTAAGATGGATTCTCCTCTTACACGAGTTCGAAATAGAAGTAAAGGAAAAGAATGGAGTAGAAAACAAAGTCGCAGATCACCTATCTCGAATAAGAGTCGAAGATGACATCCCTATTGATGATTTCATACCTACGGAAAACGTTTACAAAGCAGAATCGACTTTCATTGGTCATGTGCGTTCGTCATCTGAGGAAGAATCAATCGATTCCCGCGAAGGACCATCGATTGATGACATCTCTAAAAAAAAGGATGAGATGATTATTCCACTCGACATATATGTCAAATGCAATCCTTCGATTTCAAACAGTGATTCTATTGGAGGTAGAAGTTTAGGTCGAGGGGAGGGGGTAACTATAAGACCCTGGTATGCAGATATAGTAAACTACCTTGCAGCTGACGTAGAACCAGAACTCTTTAAGGTTACCACAAAAAGAAATTCCTGAGAGAAATCCAGAGATATCACTGGGATGAACCGTACCTTTACAAACATTGTTCTGATGGCATATACATACAATGCGTTGATGAAAGCGAAAACTCAGATATTTTGTATCATTGTCATGGATCCGATTATGCTGGGTGTGTTGCCAGTTTTAAGACAGTTTCGAAAATTCTAGAAGCAGGCTTTTGGTGGCCAACCATGTTTCGTGGTGCTTAAGCTTACGTAGCAAAGTGTGATCCATGCCAAAGGAGAGGAAAAATCAGCGAGAGACACGAAATGTAACATAATTTCATAATTGAAGCTGAAGTGTTTGATTGTTGGGGCATTGAATTTATGGGTCCTTTTCCTTCTTCGAACGGAAACATATACATATTAGTCGCTGTGGACTACGTATCCAAATGGGTTGAAGTTATTTCCACTCCTAAAAATGACGCTGCTGTAGTCGTGAAACTTTTCAACAGTATAATCTTTCTCCGATTTGGAGTTCCGCAAATCGTAATAAGCGACGGAGGTACCCACTTTATTAACAAAGTGTTCCAAAAAATACTCAAGAAACATGGAGTTCACAATCGAGTAGCAACACCCTATCAACCTCAGACTAGCGGAAAAGTAGAAGTATCCAACCGTCAAATCAAAGAAATCTTAGAAAAGACGGTAGGATCAACCCGTAAATATTGGTAGTTGGATGCTGCACTTTGGGCCTACCAAACTGCGTTTAAGACACCGTTAAGGTCTACACCGTTCCATTTTCTCTATGGAAAATCATGCCATCTCCCATTTGAGCTAGCGCACAAAGCATAATTAGCCATAAAAAAAACGAATTTTGATGCTAAACTCGCTGCAGAAAGGGATTAATTCAATTGAATGAACTGGACGAGATCAAGTGTCACGCATACGAGAAATAAAAATTGTACAAATAGAGAACTAAAGCCTATCACGACAATATAATCATTTCTACGCATTTCGTACCTAATGACCAAGTACTCTTGTACAACTCTCGGTTGACTCTATTTCCTGGGAAGTTGCGTTCTCGTTGTCAGGACCCTTCACCATGAGAGAAGTTACTCCTTATGGAGCAATTGTTTTGATTAACCTGAACAGAGGACTTCACACTGAATGGGCAAAGAGTAAAGCATTACTGTGCGAAAGGTGAAATTCCGCATTCTCAGACCATGCATCTAGAGATGTCAGATCTCCATTGATAAACTCAATTTTCTGTCAAGCTTAAAACCTTAAACAAGTGCTGAGTGGGAGGCAACCCAATTTTAAATATTTAGAGTTTAAAATATTTTTAACAAATAAAAAAATAAAATAATGATATATATATATAATAAATATAAAATATGCACGTAAATTTTTAAATTCAAATAGGAGGCACACAATTGTCTATCGATCGACGTCCCTATAGGACCATTGATCGATGGAAGAGTGTCGAGTCTGTATAAGCTTGACACGTCCCCTTTTCATAAATACTTTTGATAACGCCAAAACGGTTGCGATTTCCAGAGCCAATTTCTCTCACAAATTTTGACCGATTTTGCTTATTCTTGAGCCTAACCCACTTTATTTTTCACCGTCTATTTGTTTAGTTCACTTAATCCACTGATATTCAAGGTATGCTCTCTAAATCTCTTAGTTTAGGGAATTTTTAAGGCTTGAGAGAAAAATAGAAAATTTTAGGGTTTAGATCGGAACTTAGAACGGTTTAGGGTAATGGACTACTAGATTAGGAGTTATTAACTTTTCGTAATTGTAGTTTACATGATTTTTTGTTTGATCTGAGAGTTAAAGTTTCCAGTGTTATCGCGAACTAACCATCGATCGATACCCGGAGGGGCCGGTCGATGGCCGTGACAATTTTCTTCTGTTTACTGATTCTTTTTTACTTTGGCTATCGCAGATGAACGAGAAAAGAATCAAAGCACGTTTCGAGGTCTGTATCTTCAGTTCGGCACCATCAAGACCCCTGTGCCGTGACCCTTGGCCCAAAGAGGAGAGGGAGTTGATTGGCACATTTGAGCATTACCCTGATCCTCGGGCAGCTGTAGCTTCGAGAGAGTTCACCAACAGAGTCGTGTCTCAGGACTGGGACGACTATGACACTCTCTAATATAACGCCTGGCAAGGCGATTCCATTGAGACCACCATGTTCGTCGACCGAGACGTCATGAAGAAGCTGGGGGGGGGGGTCCGGTGTTATATCAAAGATATGATGAGAGAGCTAGGGATGGGAACCATGGCTACTAGCCCGTATGCACTCTATCCTGACCTGGTCCGACATTTTATGGCTACAGCTCGAGTGATCTACCAGAACTCGAGGGCGAAAATGGCGTCTGAGGCTTATTTGACTTTCATCATCAGGGGAATCAGATACAACATCACCATCCCTACCCTCTACCAAGTCTACGGGTTTGACAACCCCGAGAACCTCAACTGCGCCGTACCTTCTTTCCCTGGATAGACCGCTTTCTGGGAACTCATAGCCACATGCCACTTAGACTCCAGCTCAGCCACTCACACCGACATCCGCCACCCGTCGATGTTCTACTTCCTGAAGATCCTTGCAACACTCTGTTTTGCAAGATGGATCCCAACAAGCTGAGGGTTCATGATCTCACATTGCTTTACCAGTCAGTCAGAGGATTGGTTGAGCTTGGTGATGAGGTTTTTCCACCACCAGTGAGCGACCAGCAGGTGAAACTAGGGGATTTTTTTCCGCTGAGCACTTGGTGTTCCTGAAGGGCAAACCTTTCAAGGGATCCGGCCAAAAGAAGGAGACGGTGGGGAGCCTTCTATCAACCATATTTATACATCTTGGGATCAGCCTTCAGGGAGCCTCTATGGAGACAGACATAGAGTACATGGATGAGGCTCACTTGACGAGGTCAGGGTGAAGGAAGGATGCTACCGGTCCTTTGTGAATGATGTGAGGCCTTATATTATAGAGCTTCCAGAGCGCGGTGTGAAGGACTTCGCCGACGAGCCAGCAGCTGCGCCACCCCCTCTTCCAGCATTCCCACAGATTCTAGAGATCCCCATCCACGATCACGGACACTTCCAGATATTCGTGGTGGGTGCACTTCACGCCATATGGGGTAGGATAGAGGCGATGTCGAGGTGCCAATGCTTCAGCCGTCCGCGCACCAGAGCGAGGTCGCCACCAGCAGCTCCATCACCAGCACGCCAGCCAGACACTGACACCACCGACGAGGAGTAGCCTTACATTTTGCTCTCCTCATTCTTATTTCATTTTCAGACTTATGCATGAACTTATTTTATTTCGTTTGTTTTGTTGGATTTAGAACTTATGATTATTATTTTTATCACCGTTTCTGCTTTAACATGATTTTTTGAGTGTCTAACAGTGCTAACACAAAGAGAGATGATCAGACATATACACTTTTTACAGTTACTTGCCGACGGGTTGATGCTGTCAGTCGACCATCGATCGATAGTACTTGGCATCGTTGATCGATGGCAACCATGACAGAAAGGTACGAGTTCTTAAATCCTCACAACTAACTTATTTCCATTCCAATTTATTTAAACCTGTCAATCTCATACCATTTTAGCACTAGGGACAATGTTATTTAAGTTTGGAGGAGGTAGTTACTGACGCCATATTTTATTTTTGATGTTTTATTTCTTACTAACCATTTTTAGTATTATTTTACTGAGTCAAAATTAGTAGTTAGGTATAGACTATAATAGTTTATTTTACCATTTTCTAGAACCATTCTGAGATTGAATGGAAAAGTTAAGTAGATTGATTATCTTGTAACACCAACACTTTCCAAGAGCTTCTGAAGAAACCAAAGCTAACCTCCAACTTAAGTAACTTTATTTGCTTGTTCTGAGGCTTGGTATACATAGGATCGGAATCCTCTTGCAAATCTGACATGTTGATATAGCCTATTTATTACTAGTTTTAAACCATGTTATAGGCTTTATTTAGGGTATGTTATGTATGTCTAGGCTATGTATTGAGGTCTTTACAGGTCCAGGTACATTTTGGAGATATATGGAGATACTTGGAGTTTTTGGAGCATTTAGAGGAGAATAATCCGTAACTGATCATTGAGAGAGTCGAAGTACAAGATTACCATCGATCGACGACACAACATTGGCGTCGACCGATGTTACATGACCAAGATCGATCGATGTTGCACATCTGCCATCGATCGATGTACAATTCACAGACAGCCGACTTTCAAGCCCAAGTTAGAGACATGACACAAAATTACCCTTGGACGAGTTTTGACCTAGACTTTTGTGGGAACCAAAATTTTCACTGTCGATTTCCGTTGAATTAGGAACGCAGGGTAAACCCTAGTTTCCCAGAGGTCCCGAATATCTGTTAAACCACACGCCAATCAGTCAGAATACGAAGTAAATAAGAAAAACAAAGTAAGAATCGAAAAGAGACTAAATAGATGTCTTATTCCGAATTTTCGTATGAGCGTTTAAAACAGGATAGGAGCCTAGGCTATGAGATCTGTCGGCGAGATCCCTAGTTCTAATAACCTAAGACTGCAGAACCCTAGTTGAGTCGCAGCTCGAACAACAAAAACAGAAAGTTCCCTAAATGCTCCAAATGCTAAGTAGTGTTTGCTCTGAGTGGAGATTTTCGTGTGTCTCTGCATCATCACCCTCGAAATCCTTATATACTCCTCTAGAGGCGGTTTGCTCTTTCCCCTTCTGCCCTTGGTCGAATTTAACACTTCGCGGAAATATTCTTTTTTCCTCGATCTTCATGATTATCTTCGGAAACTTAACATTTATCTTCCGATCATGACATTTATCCCTTCAAACTTAATATTTATCCTTTCCTGCAAAATAAAAGATAAAAAGTCACAAAGTTTGGGCTTGATTTCGGATAAAATCGCGAGTGGGCCTTTAGCCGAGCTTTAGACCTCGTCGGGCCGTTTTTCGACTTAGGCGTTTCTACAATTATCAAAATAACATTGCTAAGATGACGTCTTCCGTGAGTTAGTATATTCCGTATGAAGCGCGTGACTCTAGGTGTTTTGTTAATCGTTATCGTCTCATACGATCAACCGATCCTTTCTCGAGAAAACGAGTTCTTTCGATAAGGTTCCAATGTCAATCCCGATCGAGACTGAACAAAGATAAGTTTGATCAAGTATCGAAAGGAGGAGTTTAACAAGGACTATGTGAAACTAGATTGATTCAATCCGACTTGACGAACGAACATGTCAGATTTCTCGTGTTGTCTTACTCGCCCGTTTGACGAGTTGGCGTTGTCCGACCCGCCATTCGGGCGAGTTGGCCGTGTCGTGCCTACCAACTCGCCCGTATGGCGAGTTAGCCTTGTTCAACTTTCCGTACGGGCGAGTTGGTCGATCCGTGCTGACAAACTCGCCCGTATGGTGAGTTCGTCGGTCCAGGCTGACCAACTCGCCCGTATGGCGAGTTGGCCTTATCCAACTCGCCATACGGGCGAGTTGATTTGTCTGAGCTGACCAACTCGCTCGTATGGCGAGTTGGCCTTGTCCATCTCACCATACGGGCGACTTTGTCGGTTCGGGTTTTTTTCTTTCAAGTTTTGGCCCGGAGACTTGCGCTAAGTCGATTTTGAGGCTGCATTTGTATAGAAACACGATTTTTAGATGCTGATTTCGAGAATCCCATTTTTGACCCCAACAAATTTTGGGTTTTAAATTTATACTTTATGTATTGCACCAGACAAAAGATGTGCTGGTGAGTGCTTGGTGCAAGGTGCTAAAAGTGTGTGAGTGAGGGGGCTAAGTGTGCACCACCTCACAATAGTTTTATGATTTATTTAGGGAGAAGATTCATAACTCCTTAGGGAGATTTGTATTGAAACCCCAATATTTTATCTAAGCATTATATTCACATTATTATTCTTACTTTAATTATGTCTGAGTACTTATCAACTAGATTTAGGGTTTATTAATGGTACTGATTGATTAGCCAAACAATTGAATTGTTAGGGTCATTATTAGATCTATTAATATAATTGTGTTTATTGCTTGTGTTCTAGAGTAGCCAACTAGAAACCTGATAATAAGATAGTTTGGCGCAAGCGAGAGCATGGTCTACTACCGGAATTTTTTCTGTTGAGCTAGGTTGATAGAAACAAACGAGAGTTGATTTAGTTAATCTAGTGAACTTATCGAATTAGGTCATAAATCTTGACTCAAGCAACAATCGATCGACGCAGGATCATTGTCATCGATCGATGGTCATTCCGTGTCAACAAGCGAGAGCAGAGACACT